>MJUU01060066.1:62364-79711 GCA_002080025.1 Modiolus philippinarum | reverse complement strand
TTGGGTCACTCAGTGTTACTAAGGATCAATGGTGGAAGTCTCAGGTCTCCAGGACTTATGGTTTGCAAGAAAACAATTATAACGGAAACTCAAAATCAGTAAGGGGGAATAACTCTTAAAGGTCAACCGCAAAGTTTTAGTCAATATGTGACAAAGTTGTATATTGAAATTGTGAACATTTTCCCCAAAACTAAGTAAAGCTATCTTTCACGGTTTCTGAGATTACGCGATAACAAGCTTTATGTGGTTGGGGCAGATAACTCTGTTACCGAAAATAGGTGAATATAGCAGGGTGACTTTTGAGGTCCCATTCTCTGACCAATCTACCAGCCTAAGTATCATAGTGATATGTCGCATAGTTTTTACGGCGGAGACCCTACGGAAGAAAAAAAAATAATCTTAAGAATTACAATAAGGTCTTCACGACCAAGGTCGTGAAAGACCTTAATTAAAAGGTCAATTGTTCAGAGAACAATAACAAGGTCTTTCACCAGTTTTCACCACGATTACATGTAAGAGTTCGTTTTTGTTTTCTATTTTGGTAAAAAAAGTTATGTAAACCAAAGTTTTTTTACCAACCATAAATGTAGATCGTTATTAGAGAAGTAATTTTGCAACACAATGTTTTCATAAATTTTTTATCGTTTCTGAGATATCGCGATAACAAAATTTCGAATGGCGGCCATTTTGAAAATGGCGGACGTTATTTATTTTTTGACCAACCAGAACTGTAGATCTTTGACCAACCAGAAATGTAGATCTTTATGAGAGGAGTATTTTTGCAACACAATGTTTTCATGAATTGTTTATCGTTTCCGAGATATAGCGATAACTAAATTTCGAATGGCGGCCATTTTGAAAAGGGCGGACGAAAATCTTTTTTTTGACCAACCAAAATATAGATCTTTATGAGAGGAGTATTTTTGCAACACAATGTTTTCATAAATTTGTTATCGTTTCCGAGATATCGCAATAACAAAATTAAGAATGGCGGCCATTATGAAAATGGCAGACGAAAATTTTTTTTTGACCAACCAGAAATGTAGATCTTTATGATAGGAGAATTTTTGCAACACAATGTTTTCGTAAATTTTTTTATCGTTTCCAAGATATCGCGATAACAAAATTTCGAATGGCGGCCATTTTGAAAATGGCGGACGAAATTCTTTTTTTGACCAACAAGAAATGTAGATCTTTATGAGAGGAGTATTTTTGCAACACAATGTTTTCGTAAATTTTTTTATCGTTTCCGAGATATCGCGATAACAAACTTTCGAATGGCGGCCATTTTGAAAATGGCGGACGAAAATTTGTTTTTTACCAACCAGAAATGTAGATCTTTATGAGAGGAGTATTTTTGCAACACAATGTATTCATGAATTGTTTATCGTTTCCGAGATATAGCGATAACAAAATTTCGAATGGCGGCCATTTTGAAAATGGCGGACGAAAAATTTTTTTTGACCAACCAGAAATGTAGATCTTAACGAGAGGAGTATTTTTGCAACACAATGTTTTCATAAATTTTTTATCGTTTCCGAGATATCGCAATAACAAAATTACGAATGGCGGCCATTTTGAAAATGGCGGACGAAATTTTTTTTTTGACCAACGAGAAATATAGATCTTTTTAAGATGAGTATTTTTGCAACACAATGTTTTCATAAATTTTTTATCGTTTCCGAGATATCGCAATACCAAAATTACGAATTGCCGCCATTTTGAAAATGGCGGACGAAATTTTTTTTTTGACCAACCAGAAATGTAGATCTTTTTAAGATGAGTATTTTTGCAACACAATGTTTTCATAAATTTTTTATCGTTTCCGAGGTATCGCGATAACAAAATTTCGAATGGCGGCCATTTTCAAAATGGCAGACGAAAGTTTTTTTTGACCAACCAAAAATGTAGAACTTTATGAGAGGAGTATTTTTGCAACACAATGTTTATCAAAATTTTTTATCGTTTCCGAGATATCGCGATAACAAAATTTCGAATGGCGGCCATTTTGAAAATGGCGGACAAAAATTTTTTTTGACTCCAGATTTGTAATCAGGGTCATTAAAGCTACCTGGAAACCAAATTTCATGCAAATCCGATAACTTTGAGAGATTTGCATATTTAGGGGTCAAAACGCGTAACCGGGGTCGCACCCCAAAAATTTTTTTTTGCATGACAAATCATCCTTAGGATTATTGTGACATTTTCCCCACATCAGAATTTTGATACCGGTTACGGTTATTGTGCAAACATGATAACAAGGTTTTCTGTCTTCGGGGAGATAACTCCATTACTAAAAATAGATCGGTTTCACAGGGTCAGTGGCTTCGACCCCTCACTTAGTCGATTATTACTACCAAGTATCGAATTGATATGTTGCGAAACTTTTCCGGAAGACCCCGCGGAAAAAAAAGAAAGAATAATAATAATAATCAGAAGAAATACAATAAGGTCTTTCACATGTGATGAAAGACCTTAATAATCAGAAGAAATACAATAAGGTCTTTCACATGTGGTGAAAGACCTTATTAACTAGTATGTCAATTGTTCAAAGAACAATTGATGGGTCTTTCCCGGAAATTGCGTCATAATGTTCTCAATAATGATTCATCACAAAAATCAACATTAAAACCTTGATATGTACATTTTTTGATTCTTATACATGTAAAAAAGATTTTTGACTGTGACCTTGACCTGATTTTGAAGGTCATGTCTTCCTGAACATTTTTTGTTTTGAATATAAGTTTGTATCTTCAATGGTATTAGAGCTAAAAGCAAAAAACCCAAATTCGGACATCAAAATTCGGTTTTTTGGCCATAGGCCCCAAACGGTTGGTCCGATCATTTCGGACCCGATGTAACAAATGTAGATCTCAACAAAACACACATTTTCTCCATTACATTTAATCAGCTATCTGTTACGGTTCCTGGGTTAATCCAATAACAAGGTCTAAGGTCAAAGTTCAATTGACCAATGCATTTTAGATGTAACACCTATCTCCTGAAATGAATTGAAAAGGTTCCAGGCTTCCATCTCTTACCGTTTCCGAGAAAAACATACTCGAAGATGTGACGACATTTTGCGGGGGCATAACTCGTAAACGGTCCACTGTAGAGTTTCGGTCTAATGTAACGAAGGTCCGTCATGACCTAACAAACATTTTTGTCATTACACTTCTTCAGCTATCTCTTGCGGTTTCTGAGTTTATCCCATAACAACGTTTTTCGGACTTTGGGACAAATTCGTGAACGAAAAAAGATTTTCGGTTGATGCCTATTTCTTATCAACTAGACATGGTCTAGACTATTGTGCTAAAATGTCGAAAGGATATGTCCAGCCGTTTTTCTGAAAATGAGGCAGAAAAGAAGAAGAATAATAACTAGTACGTCAATTGCTCGAAGAACAATTGATAGGTCTTTCCCGGACGTTGCGTCATAATGTTTTCATGATTTATTTCTTTATAAAAATCAAGATTCTAAGCTTGAAAATTCATCTATTGATTCATAAACGTGGTATAAAAAAATTTGAATGGGACCTTGACCTTTGACCTTGACGTCATTTTGAAGGTCACAATATCCCGAACATTTCTTGTATTGAAGAAATTTGTGTATCTTCAATGGTATTCGAGCTGAAAGCAAAAAAACCAAATTCGGACATCAAAAATCGGTTTTTGGTCCATAGACCCAAAGCTGTTGGTCCAATCATTTCGGACCCAATGTAACAAATGTAGATCTCAACAAGACACACATTTTCTCCAACACATTTAATCAGCTATCTGTTACGGTTTCCGAGTTAATCCAATAATAAGGTCTGAGGTCAAAGTTGAAAGTGACCAATGACCTTTGACCTTGGTATTTTTAGATGTAACACATATCAACTAAGAAGAATGGAAAAGGTTCCAGGCTTCTATCTCTTACCATTTTCGAGAAAAACGTATTCAAAGATGTGACGAAATTTTGCGGGGGCATATTTCATAAACGGCCCACCGTAGAGTTTCGGTCCAAATGTAACGAAGGTCCGTCAGACCCTAACAAAATTTTTTGCCATTACACTTCTTCAGCCATCTCTTATGGTTTCAGAGTGTATCCCATAACAGTGTTTTTCGGACTTTGGGCGAAAATTCGTGAACGAAAAAAGACTTTCGACCGTTCCCTATTTCTTATTAATTAGACATGGTCCAGATCATTGTCCTAAAGTTTCAAAAGGATATGTCCAGCCGTTTTTGTGGAAATGAGGCAGGAAAGAAAAAAAAATAATAATAACTAGTATGTCAATTGTTCGAAGAACAATTGATAGGTCTTTCCCTGGTGTTACATCATAATGTTCTAATTATTGATTCATATACAAAACCAATATTCTAAGCTAAATATGTACATTTATGATTCTGTAACATGAAATACGATTTTTAGCTGCGACCTTGACATGATTTTGAAGGTCATGTCTTGCTGAACATTTTTTGTATTGAATATAAGTTTGTATCTTCAATGGTATTTGAGCTATAAGCAAAAAACTCAAATTCGGAAATCAAAAATCGGTTTTGGCTCATAGACCCAACACGGTTGGTCCAATCATTTCGGATCCCATGTAACAAATGTTGATCTCAACAAGACACACATTTTCTCCATTACATTTAATCAGCTATCTGTTACGGTTTTCGAGTTAATCCAATAACAAGGTCTGGGGTCAAAGTTCAAAGTGACCAATGACCTTTGACCTTAGCATTTTTAGATGTAAAACATATCACCTAAGATGAATGGAAAAGCTTCCAGGTTTCGATCTCTAACCGTTTTCAAGAAAAACGTACTTAAAGATGTGACGAAATTTTCAAGGGGCATAACTCATGAACGGTCCATCTTAGAGTTTTGGTACAAATGTAACGAATGTCCGTCAGGACCTAACAAACATTTTTGTCATTACACTTTATCACCTATCTCTTATGGTTTCTGAGTTTATCCCTTAACATGGGTTTTCGGACTTTGGGCGAAAATTCGTGAACGAAAAAAAAAAGATTTTCGGCCGTTCCCTATTTCCTATCAACAACGAGTGGTCCACAGTATTGTCCTAAAGTTTCAAAAGGATAATAAAAGCGTTGTTCCTTTGCTTGTTTTTACCATGTATTTGTAGAGACTTTGTCTCATGTGCATTTACTCCATATCCTTTCATTCACCATGTCCAGCCGTTTCTCTTAATTCCATTCACAATGTATGAAATTTTATAACACGCGCAGTCAGATCCCTATTATACATGAAATATAAGAAAAACATTTGTACTCTCTAATAGCAGTTTTTATTAAATGCAAATATTAAAAGGGTTGGTGCATTATGCAGTTGTATCAAGTCTAAAATAATTATAGTATTTGTAAGGATGATTTTATTACATAGAAAATATGATACAGTAAATTTAATTAAAATGTCACATATTCCTATTCAATCTATGATAAACAAATACAATTCAGATAAACTTGTCAGCTAAGTAGTTAACACTGACAACCTCTTTAAATCATATCTATCACATTAGCTCTACCTATGTGTAATTAGTTATTTTTATGAATTACGCAATGATTTGTAAATCCCTTTTAAAGTGACCAATGACCTTTGACCTTGGTATTTTTAAATGTAACACATATCACCTCAGTTGAATGGAAAAGGTTCCAAGCTTCTATCTCTTACCGTTTCCTAGAAAAAGGTACTCAAAGATGTGACGAAATTTTGCGGGGGTATATTTCATGAACGGTCCATCGTAGAGTTTCGGTCTAAATGTAACGAAGGTTCGTCATCACCTAACAAACATTTTTGCCATTACATTTCTTCAGCCATCTCTTATGGTTTCTGAGTTTATCCCATAACAAGGTTTTTCGGACTTTGGGCGAAAATTCGTGAACGAAAAAAAATTTTCGACCGTTCCCTATTTCTAATCAACTAGACATGGTCCTGACTATTGTGCAAAAATATCAAAAGGATATGTCCAGCCAATTTTCTGAAAATGAGGCAGAAAAGAAGAAGAAGAAGAAGAAGAAGAATCAAACGAAATACAGAAAGGACTTTCCCTTGGAAGGGGGAAAGCCCTTAATAATCAGACGAAATACAGAAAGGTCTTTCCCTTGGAAAGGGGAAAGACCTTAATAATAATAATAATCAAAAGAAATACAGAAAGGTCTTTCCGTTGGAAACGGGAAAGACCTTAATAATCAGAAGAAATACAGAAAGGTCTTTCCCTTGGAAAGGGGAAAGACCTTAATAATCAAACGAAATACAGGAAGGTCTTTCCCTTGGAAAGGGGAAAGACCTTAATTATGTGATTTGCACTCGTCATGACATCGAACGATTCGGAATCCGTATTACGTAAGCTTTCATTTAAGACTGGCTCAACTGGCTTCTTTGAAATCAAAACCCATTCAAGCATATGTTAAACTGTTTGGTTAGAATCTACTAAATGACAAATCAGCTGGTGATATAGTCAAATATAGTACTTATATATAAGCAAAACCATGCTACTTTCGCTTTGCATATATATGTCGCTCTTGTGATCATGAAACACTTCCGGATTGACAAGCTTTTTGATTCAGTCAGCCTCGGTGCATGGGAAAAATACTGAAGCCTCACCAATAATTCCACGTATGCCCAAGGATCTGAAAGGGAAAATTCGTCATTTGCATACCACAGTTAAATAAGGCGATAGAAATTTCTTATAATACTTTAAAGTTGGGTCTCCGCTTGGATATATTAATTGACAGACGTGCCACTTTGAGAAAATCATATCGCCGCATTAAGTGAATTTCAGGTAATTATGAAAATTCACAAAACGTTATAATGGCCGCCTAAGGAAAATATGTAGTGGAGTCTGACCTTAAGCCGAAAATTGAGGGAAAATACAATTTTTGATATTAAGTGACTTATTATGTTTCAATTGGTGAAATATGTCTAGGTTACAGGAAATAAAGATATATTTTGCACCTAAGATCAACAGGTATTATGTAACATTTCGCATAAATTTCAAGAATTTTTCAAGCCCCTGTCAGACTCTTACTAAGGTTAAAGGATGTAGATAACCTAAATGAGTTACAATAGATAAAATGCAAGTTACATATGCATGAAAAGTTATGATTTTATCCAGAAAATGCGTGAAAATGTTAAAATTAATGTTTTCTTATATTACGACATATATCGCTAACTCAAACGATACAGCCTCATATAAAATTCCAATGGCTTTCAACATCATATATTTTTTAACTTGAATTTTTTCTATATTTGTAGTATACATACTGAATGAACCTACTATACACAAATCTGAGTGTTGAAAATATCCAAAGCTTATACTCTGAGTGCCATTTTATGTTGCGTCATGTCACAATATGAGATTTTTTACTAATTTCACGTCCAATTTTTACAATTAATTGCAAATTTATTCATAGTTGCTCATTTTTAGCTCACCTGGTTAATGCCAGGGTGAGCTTTTGCCATCACTTTGCGTCCGTCCGTCGTCTGTCCGTCCGTCCGTCCGTCCGGCGTAAACTTTTCATTCAAAGATCTTTTCCTCTGAAACTACTGGGCCAAATGAAACCAAACTTGGCCACAATAGTCTTTGGGTGGTCCTCTACAAAAAAGATGTTTTTCAAGTCCGTGCGATATCCAAGATTGCCGCCAGCAGGAAACATAGTTTTAACATTGGACCCTCTTGGAAAACACATTCAAAGATCTTCTTCTCTAAAACTATTAAGCCAATTTGCACCAAACTTGGCCACAATAGTCCTTTGATGGTCCCTTACAAAAAATGTGTTTTTCAGGTCTGTGCGATATCTAAGATGGCCGCCAACGGGAAACATAGTTTTAACATTGGACCCTATAGGAATACACATTCAAAGATCTTCTTCTCTAAAACTACTGAGCCAATTGGCACCAAACTTGGCCACAATAGTCCTTTGGTGGTCCCTTACAAAAAGGGTGTTTTTCAGGTCCGCTCGATATCCAAGATGGCCGCCAGCGGGAAACATAGTTTTAACATTGGACCCTATAGGAAAACACATTCAAAGATCTTCTTCTCTTAAACTACTGAGCCAATAGTTCTACTCCGGAAATCTTATCAATCAGTAAACACAGATGTTTTATCACATGACCCCGGTACAAACTCTGCATGGCTTATCATGATATTACTATAGATTCCATGTGTTATTTACACACTTACATATATTATTATACAGTTAATTATAAAATGGCCACTAATTTTTTCTCAAATTTTGTCAAAATTCTTCAACAATATTTAAGAGCTAGAGGTGTAGTGATTGCCAATCAAAGGAAATTGGAATTAGTAAGACTTTGTGAAGCTGCAGAAGAAATAGGGATAGAAGTTGATCCTGATGGTTTATTAGAAGATAGGGAAGAAGTTTTAAATGACAAACTGGCCACTCAAGACGGGAAAGTATTAAGAAACCCTGCCTTGGAGACTAGGGGGAGTGATCTGACTTTTTTGCCAGAAATCTCTATTTTTGATATATACAATTATTTGCTTAGATTTAAAACTTATGGCCATGGGACATTACGAAATTATCAGAAAATGGAAGGTTATTCAATGTTTGAAGATGGACATGTGCTAGATTTGAAGACGACAAAATGTTCTTCAGATGATGGTATATACCTCAATTATTTTGGAATATTAAGCCAAGTAAAACCAAGGATAAATGATAAAGATCCTGTATCAAAGCGACCATACTACCAGTCTTGGATAATTGTTACAAATGAAGAATCCCAGTAAAGAGGATCCATTTATTCTGCTTATTGTTCATGCAAAGGAGGGTAAGTTATTCTCACATATTGTTTTTCAATTTATTTTATTATTCAATACTTATGTTAAAGAACTAATATATTGCCTTGTGTTAGAAAATCAGTGAGACTAGGCCTTCGGGTGAACAGTACATACTTGGTACACAAAATGAGCAAATAAATAATAATCTCATAATGTATGTAATCTGCATCAACTTAATTAGTGAACAGCTGGAAATAAATAAAAAAAGATTGAACCTACTTTATCTGTGATTTCATCTGTCAATCAGTATTTATTATCTATTTACTTAGTAAGTTTTTGTTTGTTTTTGTTTCAGCATTGATGGTGGTTGTAGACATGTTGTTGCTACACTGTTTGAGCTCATAGATTTTATAAACGATGCTAAGAAGAAAAGTGTAACTTCATGTCCTTGTCAATGGGTTAAGCGGGCTAAAGAAAATGAAGAGCCCATTCTTGCTACAGACCTTAATACATCACATACTAGTAACGCCGACAGGATTCAGCAACCTACAGAGGACAGATATAATCCTATTGATAAAGATACACCCTTACCTACTAAAGATCAGTTCTATGCTACTGTAAAAGAAACATGTCCGTCTGCATGTATTCTTGACAATATCGAAATAAAACATAAGAGAAGACGTATCAATATCAACAGACCAATACCCCTTGAAACACCTCTTCCATCCGATAAAATTAAATTCTATTTTGAGCAACATGATACAGAATGTTTATCTTGTGCTGAAGAGTGCATTCCGAAATTGCTTGCAATTTTTACAGTACAAAAGTGATGAAATTGCAAACATAGAACTTGGCACTCGTGGACAAAATGAAAATGAAAATTGGCAGATTACTAACTGCCTCAAAATTTAGGGAAATTTTACATTCAAGGGATAAACGTGCAATGGCGGAAAAATTGATAACACCTACTCAACTTAATGAAGAAAGACTACCTGCACCTATACTTTTTGGACGGAATTATGAAAACAAAGCCCGTTTAATGTTCATTAAAAGTCACAGATACCATCACAGAAAATGTACTTATTTCGTGCCCGGGTTACTAATTTCAAAGAGTAATTCAATCGTTGGTGCTAGTCCGGATGGGCAAGTGAAATATTCAATATGGGCGAATTTCTTATTGAAGTGAAATGCTTGTTTGCACATAAAAATTTCCATCCAAAAAATGCTTTGGTTGTGTCAAAGATTTGTGACAAAAGAGATGACGGATCTCTAATTCCAAATCGTGATCATAAGTATTATTACCAGATCCAAGGCCAATTAGGAATTTCTGGACTTAAGAATTGTATACTAGTAGCATATACTCAGAAGGGAATACACACTGTAGACATACCTTTTGACACAGAGTTTTGGGAAGAATCTGGGAAATCACTTTCAGATTTCTAGAAGAAATATATGTTTAATGCTTCAAAAGAAAATCATGATAAATTATAGATCATACAATTTTCTAGTCTTTTACTAGCCTTTCTTGTGAATTACAGAGTACAACAATAACTGTAATTATTTGGTTCAAAAGAAGTCGTAGTTTTAATGGAACGATTCCGCTTATAATCTTGAAGGTCTTCATTCTGCGTATAGCTCTTTCCACATGTATTCTTACACTTGCAACACTTCTTGACCGTCTAATGGCTTTTGCACTCAGTGTTCTTCCATGACTGAAGGCTGGTATATTCAAAGATGCCTTCTTTGGTAGCAATAAATGTCTAATGTTAAAGCCGCGATCTGCCATAATGTCATCTCCTTCTTCAACCTTGTCTAAAATCCACTTTCGTTTACAATAGCTTGATCAGAAATGGAACCGCTATATAGTTTAGACACATATGTAACTGTCCCAGTAGGAATAATGCCAACAAGGAGTTTAAAGGTATTGGAATGCTTATAGTTTGACCATGTTATTCTTTGCGCTTTTGGCCGAAAAGGTTTCTCAACATAAATTTCGGAACAGTCTATTATACATCTTGTGTTAGGGAATTCAAGGAAAGAGCATGGCATATTCCCTTTGACGATTTCTTTTGATGGCCATTCAATCAAGGGTTTCAAACATTTAGATAGAAAATTCACCCAAGTTGTGAATATTCTGCAGACATGAGTTTGAGAAATTCCAAAAAGAAATCCTATATGATTAGTATCATATCCTCTTCTGATACGCACAAGAGTTAAAATAAATTCTTCAAAAAGTGAGAGTGTATAACGTTTTCGTCCTTGTTTTCGCACAGGGCTATATTTTCGTTTTCCATCCCAAAGTTTCATATTCGCTGCTGAAGGTTTCAACCAACGAAATATTCCTTTTAATAATAACTTGTTCGGGAATCCTGTGTATCTAAAGCATGATGCATCCGAGTCAAATACCTCCTTCACAAAACATTTTCTGTTTAAAGATTTAATGAACTTTTTATCGTTAAACAAGTTAATCCCACAATCGAAACAGTTCAGATGTACATCGGTCTCGTCAAATAAAGTTGTTACATTGGTATATTGTTCTTGAGACAGGTTATTTTCAGCATCATGATCTTCAGATGAAATGTTAAAATCATCTAAGAATGTAGGTAACAAATTGTTGGATGTTGAAGGCTGGTCTGAACAAGATACAGCTGCCTCATTTTCAGAGTTTGATGTGGTTGAAAAGCTCAGCAGCTTGATTTTTATTAAATCGTTTCCTTTTAACAGGCGATTTCCTTTGTTCAGGGGCTTTTCGTTTAGGTGTTTGTCGCTGTTTTTTAGCCAACGGATCTGCTGGTTCAGGATCAGGGAATTCTTCAGTTGGCCACTTCTGGTCCTTAAAATGCTAAAAAGAAAAAAAAACAAACATTACATTTATATGTATTTACATTTCTACGTATATGAAAATATTTTGGATCCTCTTATTTCAAATTAAATATTGGTTTATGAATTTCAAAGTGGATATATATTGTGTCAACATGTTCCTGCTTAAAATTAATGTTTATAAGTTTTTATCAATATTTTATTAATATATCTATCATTTTTAATCAAAAAAAGAAAAATGATATTTTATATTAATCTTACCTTGGAGCAAATAAATTTCCATTCTGTTATATTGTCAACATTTAATTGATGATGAGGACGACCACACTGTTTTATCCATCTCAAACATTTTTCTTTGTTTTTCTTGGGTTTTGCAAATGGCACAAAAAAACATCTTTCATATGAGGTCTATCAAAATACCTGCTGTCACTATTGCATGTTCCCCAAGAACATCTTTTAGTTGGCATTATTAAAACATAATTTTATGCAAAGAAAGAAAGAAACGTGTGTTAATTAAGTTATTTATCAGTAGAAGTTGTGTGTAAATTATATATATCCCGCCTCTAGTAAATTCCTGAGACGTCGATTGGTCAAACGACGTCACGTGCCGACCGTGTATATTCCATATCGAGTGACTGATTGATATACCGTCAGTGACCGCCATTACCCGGCGTCACTGTACGTTTTTAAATAGGTTTTTTGACAATTTACTGGACTCTCGACAGGATATAAACATTACACAGTATGTAAGTGACCTAATATGGTATATACACGGTCAGTAAATTGAATATTGGGCTCGAGCTACGCTCTCGCCCAATATGAAATTTACTGACCGTGTATATACCATATTAGGTCACTTACAGACTGTGTAATATATAATATGATGCTTATCTAAACTGCAGAGTTTGTACCGGGGTCACGTGATAACATACAGATGTTTCACAGATTATCAGATTTCCGGATAACAACTATTGGCAACAAACTTAACCACAATAGTCTTTTGGTGTTCCCTTACAAAAAAGGTGTTTTTCAGGTCTGTTCGATATCCAAGATGGCCGCCAGCGGGAAACATAGTTTTAACATTGGACCCTATAGGAAAACACATTCGAAGATCTTCTTCTCTGAAACTACTGAGCCAATTGGCACCAAATTTGGCCACAATAGTCTTTTGGTGGTCCCTTACAAAAAATGTGTTTTTCAGGTCTGTGCGATATCCAAGATGGCCGCCAGCGGGAAACATAGTTTTAACATTGGACCTATGGGAAAACACAATCAAAGATCTTCTCTGAAACTACTCAGCCAATTGGCACCAAACTTGGCCACAATAGTCTTTATGTGGACCCCTGAAAAGAAATTTTTTTCAAGTTCCCACTTTATCCAAGATGGCTGCCAGCAGGGAACATAGTTTAACATTGGACCCCATGAGGAACGCCTACAGCGGTCTTCTCCCCTTAAACTAATTGGGCATATTGGAACTATAGTTTAATTATATACATGTATATTGGCTCTTTAACATAAAATGTCTATGTTAATCAAGGACCAGGTTAGCGATATAGGCTCTTGAGAGCCTCTTGTTTTCACAACAATGATGCTTTGATTTGCATTATGAATTAGACTAGTAAGCTAAAACAGGAAAAAATTAGCAGCTGCATGCAGTTTTAAAAAATTGGGAGACACATTCATACTGTCCCTATGATAAGTAAAGACTGAATTTTCAACAAATTTTACACTTAATTGTATTTTGTTTGTTAACAGAATATTATTAACAATCTCTATTCACTTTCTGGAGTTTGTTTTACATTTATTTTGCACATGATTATCCTTTGGTATCAGTTATATATAATTTGAGTGAATTGTATGGACAGAATTTGACATCAGAAACACATGCTGCAAAAGGGGGGGGCTGAAAATGACCAGATTTTCACCATCTGGATGACTGCTTTCTTTGTAAGAAGTAATTAAAGATAGTATAGTGCACCAATCTGCTATAAAGTATCACAAAGATAGTAAGATGCATGTAAAACAATTATTCAAGTTCCATTATCCAAGTTGAACGATTATCCGAACCTTGAATTTTTCAAAGTGCTAAAACACTTAAGTACCAGGCATTTGAAATAAGGAATATAATTTTTTCAAGGGGCAGAATGCATCACTATTTTGAGTTTTGTATTTGGATATTGATTAAGCTGCATGATAAAGACCAATAATTGAACTTTTAAAACATTTAATGATTTATTAAGGTTAGACTCTACTAAATGACAAATCAGCCGCTGGCAGTCAAAAATAGTACTTATAGAAACAAAGCCATTAGCTGATTAATATTCGACAATGGAGTCTGACCTGTTAACTTTTAAAACATTTAATGACTTATTAAGGTTAGACTCTACTAAATGACAAATCAGCTGCTGGCAGTGTCAAAAATAGTACCTATAGAAACAAAGCCATGCTACTTTCGCTTTGCATATATATATGTCAATATTGACAATATCGGAGTGCTTAAACGATCTTGTGATCATGAAACACTTACGGATTGACAAGTATTTTGATTCAGTCAGCCTCGGTGCATGGGAAAAATACTGAAGCCTCACCAATGATGACACGTATGCCCAAGGATCTGAAAGGGAAAATTCGTCATTTGCATACCACAGTTAAATGAGTTGATAGAAATTTCTTATAAGACTTTAAAATTGGGTCATCGCTTGGATATATTACTTGACAGACGTGCCACTTTGAGAAAATCATATCGCCGCATTAAGTGAATTTCAGGTAATTATGAAAATTCTCAAAACGTTATAATGACCGCCTATGGAAAATATTTAGTGGAGTCTGACCTGTTAACAAACGACGGAGACGGAAAATGAAAAGAGTGGTTTTATGGCCTGATTTTTAAAAATTTTCTCTGATTTCTTTTGAATTACCAGTGTAGGTTGAGAAACGCGGCAACCGCATCACAAATGTCAAGTGTAGACACATATGAAGTCTTGTAACTCGGCTGAGATGCCAATTTATGTACATTTGGTAAAGTCGACTATATATAGTATCTCAGTCTGGTCCGGTATCATTGTCGAATATTAATCAGCTACCATAATTATTCGAAAAAGCATTCAGAATTAGTTTAATAATCGAAATTTTGAAATATCCATGGCGTTTGTATTCATTTTCAAGACATATGGATACAAATTTACCTTTTCAGAGCTTCCAATAAATCGGAATACAGCTGAAAACAAGAAATTGATGACACCAAGCTTTATTTGCATCAAAAATAAATATTTTTTTCTCTTTGTTACCTTTTCTTTTCGTTTGTTTATTTGTTGGTCTGTTTGATAATATTTTTGTCTGGTTCTGTTTTTGTTATTTGTTGTTGTTGTTGTTGTCTTTTTTTTTTCTTTTTTGTTGTTGTTGTTGTTTTTTTTTAATCTTTGATGTAGTTATAATTATCTGGCGGTTGGACTGAAGAAATGTCATGCTTTATATTACGATTTGCACGTGACAGAACTTATCTACGTTGTAGTAGGTAGTTTCGATTAACCGTTCAATCGACTATGCTGAAAGAGTAAGAGGTTCCTGGTTCGATATATTAAGGTCACTAGTGAATTTTTTCTCGCGTTACATTAGTGTTACTTTAATTTAGAAGACACTGTCATAACACACCCTATTACCGGCGACTGGCGTAGAAATGCTATCCGTGCTATCGGGACCAATAAGTTGAAATCAGGCATAACAGTAAGGTTCAAATCATTGTATTTGGAACATTATTTAATATATTTAAACTTCATTCAGATTTCGTTTGGTTTTATGTATTTTGATAGATAAAAAAGATAACAGGACATTTTTGAAATTATGGATTTCCTTTGTTTGGGTTCTAGTGCTGCTAATAGCAATAAATTTCAGAAATGACCATTAAAATTATTGCAGTTGGAATTAACATATGTGTTATGGTCCCATGATCACTTACTGTGTTGTGTCTATACGAGTGCTGGGTTAAATGCCCCGATGAATTCAATTTGATAGGCTATGAAGAAGTATTTGTATCCAAAACAAAATGTAGGGAGGTGTCGTTGTGCATTACAAGAAATGGTTAAATCAATATTTACAAATAGAAAAATGTGAAGCTGATAGTTTGATATGGTTGAAATTGTGTTATAAAAAATAACCAAGATTTATATATGCGTGTTCTTTACATTCCTCCTGACAATAATATATATTATCGAAAATGTGATATTGATATTTTTGAAATGTTACAAGAGCAAATAGAACATTTTTCAAATTTAGTAATGGTAACAGTGCTTGGGGATTTCAATGGTAGAGTGGGTACAGAATAAGATTTTATAATAGATGACACGAGATCATCTAGAGTTTTTGAATTATATCAGTGACGATAGTCTGACCAACGTTATTCAGAAGATGTCAATAAACCAAATAGTTTCGGTCGTAAACTTCTAGAACTGTGCAAATCAGCCGGTTTAAAAAATTGTAATGGTCTCTATGGTCAAATCAGTGGTAAAATAACCTTTGAAGACCTTCAGGCGACATCAAGATGTAGACAGGAATAAAAGCCCTGTTCTTGATAAACTGGAGTTTTCTATGTATCGTGTGCGTTTTTGTCACATGTACATTCACTCCATATCCTTTCATTTTTTTTCTATTTAATAATAAGAACGGTTCAAGTGTTATTGACTATCTGTTGGCTTCTGCCGAATGTATGTATATGATCAAAAGAATACCTGAAGAAGACTTAAATGATTATTCATGTCATGCTACTTTGAGTATTGAATTAAACATTAATGTTAAAAAGGTTTTAATGATTGTAAAAATAAAAAAATAAATGTAATTGCCCAATACACACATGCTATAAATATCAGTAGGATGAAGTGTATCAGGATAGTATAACCAACGATCTTTTGGAAAATGCGTACAATTTTAACGAGCTCTTTTTAATTACAGAAACAGGAAAACAGCAAACACCTACAATGGCCAGGAACTACAATCACATGCCACAATTTACAAGCAAACTGCACCAGAAAAACAATAATGAAAACAAGAGACAAACATAAATAACGATAGGAACTCGGGATAGCCGGACTTGGTACCGGCACCAACAAAAGCCAGTGGTAGGGTTAAACCGGTTTATGGGTACCCAAACCTCCCCTTTCTCTATTCCGTTTCCCTATAGTATCATAAACACGCGAATAAAACCCAATACAGGTAGACTACTAACTCAATGACCACTATCTTGGAACAGAAAAAGCATAAGACAAAACGTAATTTTGAAAGAAGGGTCAAAGAGTGCTCGCCGCTAAACTGCCGGCTAGCTCAAGGAATCTAGTCTGCTGGTAAAACACTGTCGCACTACGGAAGAAAAATCAAACTCAAAACTTCCCGAAGGCTTTGGTAAAGAGTCTTCATGTATTTCAGCAGACATCGGCAGTGAGAGGCCAGTATATATGTAAAGTCTTCAGGTCATTGGAATCCAAAGCCAATTTAACGGATTTGTTCAGAATATCTCGTCGATATCCACTATTACGTAAAGAATGTAAGTTACGTCCCAGTTTTTCTGGATTATTAATCAGTTTTTGACATTTTTTAACAACATTTCCATAAAATCGAGGATGAGAAATGCCCTTTGTTATTAGCTGTTTCCGAGTCACGTCATATCTAGATATCAAATGTTCATATCTTCTGTAAAACTTCTTAAAAGTATTTAATAATTTATGAAATCTGTAACCTTGTTGTAAAAGTTTGGATGTGAGAGTAAGGTTACGCTCATTAAAATCATCAAGGGTGGAA
>MJUU01060066.1:6289-61011 GCA_002080025.1 Modiolus philippinarum | reverse complement strand
GTCTAACTTCTTTGTCTACAATAATGCTCAAGTCCCCCGTTAATATATGCCCACAAGGGTCATAGCGATAAGGCGAAGTGGAACAGTCACAGCTGCTAGGGTAGTTCTTCTCGAAATTAGCATCACAGGTAATAGAAGAGTAATTGAAAAAAATACTTCTAGTAGTTTTTTTGTAAGTAAAGGAGATGACAGGCATATCCTGATTATCAAAATAAACTGGAACAAGTTTTTGAACATCCGGGTCCCGAAAAATGCCTGCAATATCGATCAAATCGATACCCTTATTAATATATTTAATTTTCAAAAATTGTTTTTGTGTTCATTCTGTTTGTCGTCTAGGATAAAGTCGATGGAAGCACAAAGCGTTGATAATTTTAGAACATTCGTAGAGCGGACTATTAACAGACATTGTATCACATTCTAGAGAGATTTTATAAAGATGTGTGACAGGTATTGAACAAAGTTTAGTGAACAAACCATGCCGCCCATTGTTTTTGAAAACAGTATATAGATCTTTAACACTGATGAGGTTTTTACGTTTGTTAAACCTACTTGAAAAGGAAGAAATGGTAGATGAATCAGTGGAAGTATTGAACGCATTACTTATGAACATATTTGATCAGTACACAAAAACTGAAATAAACTTTATTGAAAATTGTGGAAAATGTGCAAAAATGTTAATAACGTTCAAAATAAAGCCACCTCGGAAGATTAACCATTGTAAAAGACCTTTTATGAGCATTTCTGTTCTTATTCAAGAAACTTTAGTTCTTGTAAATACCTTGGACTATTCCATCTCTTTTTTGTCTTTCCTTTGTTTCTCTCGATTTCGAAACACGTTAACTGATAATTTACCTCAATTTATTTACTTACCCTGAATTATTTACCTCGAATTAACTACTTCTACTTCATTAATTTTTATGCACATTCATTCATATGTATTTTGCTGAACTTTGACCTTCTGTTATATTTCACTAACCACCCCTTTCTTACGAAGCACTTTAATTCAATTAATTAGTCTGAAACATACTTTAACTATAACATTACTACCGATTGCAAAAACAACTTTATAGAGATTACAAAAGTGCTTTAAGTGATTTTAATGAAACATATTCTCATGAAGATAGAAAAAAATTGAACGCTATAAAACAAAAATTGGCGTAAAGAACTTAAAATAAAACGAGAATATAAAAACCAACAGGGAAATATGACTTTGTGGTAACGTAGAAATAATCCTAAGTAATTCTTTCGAAAGGATAAAAAAGTAAATAAAAGACAAATCCATAATGTGACGTTAGAACAGTTCCAAAATCATTTCCAAAATTTAGTGTCAGGTCATACAGAGGAAAATGACAGTCATAATGATTCTTTATCAAACTTTTAAGGGACCTGGACACCCCTTTCACAGACTGTGAGATGAAAAGAAGCATAAAGAATTTAAACAAAGACAAATGTTCTGGATTCGATAACATCTTAAATGAATACCTTGTGTCAAGTAGCCCTTATGTGATCAAAGTATTTTGTAAACTTTTAAATAATATTTTGACCGTCGGAAATTTCCTGAGCTCTGGGTATATAAAAAAGGTGATGTTAATAATCCGTCGAACTATCTTTAGTTTCCCACGTTGGCAAACTATTTACTTCAATATTAAGGGAGTACGAGCCTCAGATTTCAGAAGCATTCTATATCCTCGGGTTTTGTCCATTCAAACAGTGCTAAAAGTTTTTGCACATGGATCACATTTTCTTGGTCGTAAGTCACTTTAAAATACATAAAATAAACTGTGTATAAAATTTAATCAATTTCCAATTATAATATCATATATTTAAAGGCCTATAAACATATTATGCAAATTGAAGGAAAACTCTAGAGAGATCTGTTTCCCGCCAAAATTTTGACGTCTTATATCTCAAAAATTCCTACATGGATTTTCAAAATTTTTTGCTCAAGTTGTTCCATTAGTAGTGCCCTTCAAAACAAAAGGTCAGAATTTTAATTCTAATTACAAAATTTCTGACACTCGTACTCCCTTAAATATCAGATTACAAAAGTGGAGTGAGCAGAATAACATAACAGACGCACAGTTTGGGTTCAAACCAGGACATGGAACAGTCGATGCTATCTTTGCACTACATTCCCTGATATGTAATACTTTAAGAAAGGGAAACCGCCTGTACTGTTGCTTTATTGATTACAGTAAGGCCTTCGATAGTGTATCTCATTCAAAACTATGGCAAAGGTTAACACGTTTTGATATTACTGGAAAACTGTTTAATGTTGGTAAATCCATGTACCATTATTTAAAGTCATGTGTAAAACTAAATGGTAAATACTCTGATTTTTTAATACTACTGTTGGGCTAATGCAAGGAGAATTATTGTCGCCCTTGTTATATTCACTATATGTAAATGATATGGAGGTACAATTGATCAAACAAAATTGTAGTTCATATGAATTGAGATAATTAAATTCTTCAAATGTTTTGGTTTGATCTGCACTGATGTGACATAAATTGTCGAAATGCGCCTATGCAGAAGATAAATTAACAGTAACCTCGGTACTTTGTTATTTATTATCACTGGGCCGATGCCTCTGCTGGTGGACTGTTAGTCCCCGAGGGTATTCACCAACCCAGTAGTCGGTACTTCGGTGCAGACCTGAAAACCGACTTTATTGAAAATTGCAATATCTAAATTTTACAAATTTCGTTTAAAACTAAGGAGTATCTCCCTCGTGCATAGCAGTTTTGGCTTTTCTATTTAGATCGTTTTGGTTATTTGTTCTCTATCAGCTTTTACATTTTTTCTGTTAATGGACTTCCAAATGTTTTGTTTGATCTGCACTGATGAGACATAAGTTGTCGAACAGTAACTTCGGTACTTTGTTATTTGTTAATTATCTACTAATGTATTCTGATGATATGGTTTTGATCAGTGGAAATATTAGTTGCTTTCAACAAATGATTGATATAGTAAATAGATATTCGAATGAAAATAATTAGGGCCCCGCCACAAAAAGTGGCGGACGCCCTATAGTAATCAGTCTGTTCCTCCGTCCGTCCGTCTGTCCGTCCGAAACAATCGTGTCCGGGCTATAATTTTTTTTCTCTTTTGAGATAGGCTTTTGATATTTGGCATGTGGATAGATCACCTTAAGACGACGTATCGCGTACCTTGGTTGGTGATCTTTGACCTCGACCTTTGACCTCAGGGTCACATTCATGCTTTTTTAAATGACAAAGTCGTGTCCGGGCTATAACTTTTTTTCTCTTTTAAGATAGGCTTTTGATATTTGGCATGTGGATAGATCCTCTCAAGACGACATCTCGCGTACCTTGGTTGGTGACCTTTGACCTTGCCCTTTGACCTCAGGGTCACATTCATGCTTTTTCAATGACAAAGTCGTGTCCGGGCTATAACTTTTTTCTCTTATGAGATAGGCTTTTGATATTTGGCATGTTGATAGATCATCCAAGACGAAGTGTCGCGTACCTTGGTTTGTGACCTTTGATCTTGACCTTTGACCTCAGGGTCACATTCATGCTTTTTCAATGACAAAGTCGTGTCCGGACTATAACTTTTTTATTCTTTTGAGATAGGCTTTTGTGGATAGATTGCTTCAAGGTAACATGTCACGTACAATAGTTTATGACCCTTGACCATTGACCTCTAGGTCACAATTGGAGCGGGGCCATCTCACTGATGTCTTGTTTGTATATTAATTTATCTAAGACAAATGTAAAAATAGGTAAAGCTAGACCGAATGAAAAATGGTATATAAACGGTAATGTAGTTGAGTTATGTGATGAATTCATATATTTTGGTGTATCATTTTATTACACTGGTAATTTAAAAAAAAACTAAAACTGTGAGAACCGGGACGTAAAGCTGTGTTTTACCTTTTAATAAGATAAAAAATGATTATTATAATATTGAAACTATTAGCGCTATTCCACACCTATGTGACAAGCATTTTGAAGTATGGTTGTGTAGTATGGGCACACCAAAAAGCACCAGATATAGAAAGAGTACATTGTTTTTTCTTAAGCGCATTTTGAAAGTACGTAGGAGTACAGTTAACAATATTGTTTATAGAGAAGTTGGTTGATTATAGCAAGGGAAATATTGGACAAAATTATTAAAAACAGATAACTGTATACTAGTACTTAAAAACTGTTATGACAAAATGTATGACGATTTTCTTACAAGGCCAAATGATGAGAGTAATTGGTGTTGTAAAGTTAAGAATAATTTATGTAAATATGGATATAATTATATCTGGTTGAATCAACATGTTGTAAATATTGATGTTTTTTTTTTTGTTAGATTTATTAATCAAAGAATGGTTGACACTTCCATAAGTGAAATGAATTCATATTTTGAAGACTCTTCCAAATGTCATATACATATATAAGTATTTATAACATTTTTATAATTATTTTAATATAACCTTTTTTTAATTTATATGGGGTAACATTTTTTCACAATATTTTGAAATCATGACTTCAGATCATTGTTTCAGACATTTTCAATATTTTTTACCAAATCAAATGTTCTTAAAACATTTTGAAAATATTTTTTTTATTCTGTTTCACTGCTACATTATAACGAAATGCAATTCATGTTTTTATTTGTTGAAGTAAAACATTTTCATAAAACGTTTTAACCACACTGTGCAGTCGCTGTCCTCTATGAAATGTGCTTCCATGTCCAGCTTTGTATGTTTATTTTCGTTTTTAATGCTATGTTCCGAAGAAATGTAGTGGAATGATTATTGTATAGTTTTATCATTTTGCTCTCTTTAAGATAAGTATTATTCTGATTTTTGATAGGTTTGGTATGAACATCTAATTTTGCTTCAAGTTATTTCACATTTTTCCCCCAAAATATTGCATCATTAAAAATCGTGAATTGAGCCTGTCTTCAAATTTATTTATCTAAAAAAAATCAAATAAAAATGACCATTAACATTGTTGAATATTTTTACTATGAAGGGATTTACAAATATCATCAAATTCCATAGTGTACAGTGAGTAGGTGTTTATAACATGCATGAGAACTGTGACTTATTGTGGTTATCTAATGCCAGTGTGTGATGTGTTTACGTGTTCATGATATAAATATGAACTGATTTCAATTAAAACAAACAACGGCAGTAGAATACCGAAGGAACAAAGCACAAGCATACATAAACTAAAGTCCAGAGATAAGGCAAAAGCAAGAAGACGGAAGACCAAAGACACTGCTAACCCAAAAAAACACATAAACACTACAAATACAACAAAAAGACTAAAACACTAACAGTGTGTACTCTCAAAAAACAGATTGGCATAAGGTGCTCCCAAAGGGTAAGCTTGTCCTGCCCTGCATACAGCATACAGTATCCGTCACACAGCCAGTGAAGTTAAGAATTTTGGTTTTGAAAGATCTGTTTTGGAAGCTTATCAGTTATTGTCCTTTTTTTTTAATCCGTAGAAAAAAAAACTAAAATCAACAGTATGATGTGCAACTAAAGCATTGACCGTGTGAACCCTATAAAAACCGAACATATATCGATGTTTCTTATACATTCTATGATGCAATTGACAAAAACGAAAAAGACAACGATTGAATCGCCGCAATAGTCCTTGGATGTTCCTCTACAGAAAAGTTGTTTCTCAGGTTTGCAATTTATCAAAGATGGCTGCCAGCTGAGAGCATTAATTTAAACATTTTCCCCTATTGGAAAACGCATTCAGATATATTATCTTAAACTACTGAGCCAATCCAAAGCAAGCATAACAGTCCTTTGCCTTAGGTGGTCCCATAGGCGGTAACACTGTTCTGGGGAATGGGGAAAATTTCAACAAAATTCGGGAAAATTGACAAAAGTTTTCGGCTAATTGGAAAAGATGATATTTTTTAGATTACAAATAAAAAAAAATTAATTGTAAAATATTAAAACTTCGAAATTTTAATTTATTTGGAAAATGGAAAGTAGAGTGGGGAATAGGGAGAATGGTATGCACAATGTCAGACCCTTAAAAGTCAGATATACAGATTATTTCATTTTAACTTATATAACATATTGTTCTTCTTGTGCCATTGATATTATTTTTCTTCGACTGCTGTTCATTTAACAAAGGAAATTTGCAAGGCACTGTCGCACTTCGAGATAGCAATGATTAAAGAGTAACTGAGAAATAATTTTATCGAAATGATAGACAAATTGACCTCATAACAAAATAAAATAAAGAGTGCTGTGCGACAGTTCGTGTAAACATAAATAAACAAACGAGTTAAAATTCTTGTCGAACTGCGATAAAAGGTAAAACAAAAATATATACACATATCAAAACGTAAAAAAGATTAAAAAACAAGCAGACAGAGGTAGGATTGGTCAAGATCATCGACAGTGATGTCTTCAAGAGGCCGTGGAAGAAAAACAAAATGGCTGAGAAGTGAAATGCTACGTCACAAGTGGAATACAGGTAAAATTAATTTGATGTTTATAGCATAGAGTAATTGTTTATAGGTAAAATAAATTTGACGTTAATTGTTAGGAGCCCAATAGTTGAAGAAATCCAAATGGGTAGGGGAAGGAAATTTAGAACTGAACACGAAACAAAAATTAACCTCATAACAGCTCGACCCAGGCCCGCTCTTTTATTTACATCTAAAAACTAAAGATATTATGTGCTTCAATCCCGCTCATTCCAAAACCTGTACAATATAACTTGGTGTTTTTGTTATCGACTTGGTTAGTTATATGAAAAAATCTAGTTTTATCATTCAAATGTTTGGAGGTAAATAGGAGTAAATAAAGGGATATCGAACAAATATACATTGGACAGATTCCCTACAAATGATCGGCGGTAAGATTTAGCAAATGGGATAACAATTTTATTGCTGTTTTTCGTCAAAATCAAAACTGACTCAGGTTCAATATTGGATGACAGAATTCTCCAAGATAAGATATACACCAGGTTGGATTATACAATAAATATATATATATTTTTTTTGGTACAAATCTTTTAATATGATTTTTTTAGCTTCAAGATTTACCAAAAAGGCTACTGCAAAAAAAGCATGATACTTGTTATCTTGCGATACATTTTACAGCGGCTTGACATTTAGCGACATTTCTTCTGTCCCCTTTAGCCATAGAACAAAAACGACGACAATAATCATACCATGAATTATGTACCGAAAATTACGACCGACGCTACGCAATAAACATAAAAAATGGAAAGAAGATAAACAAAACTAGAGGTTCTCGGAGCGACAGCTATCCCCGCACTCCCTGTTTAACACAGAAAACAGTTGTTTTACTCCCTGGGCATAATTTCTCTCAATATTTTTGAAATCAAATTATTGACAGTCCTTATTTTTACAAAGAGAATTTAAGAATATATGGTTGTTAGGCAGAATTCCAAAAAATAAGTGGTCTTTGAGATTTTCAGGAAGATTACAAAGATTGGAATCAAATATTTTTGAAATCAAATTGATTAAAATGTTTGTCCTAAACTAAACAAACTATTTAAAAAAAATTCAAAAAGACCCTTCTAAACAGCATTTAGTGGATAAATTTAACAATACATATAGATATTTGGACGATATTTTGGCTTTAAACAATCCTGAATTTTCTAAATTTACCGATGAAATTTATTCTGCAGAACTTACTTTAAATAAATCCAATAGCAGCAGTGATTATACTCCTTTTCTTGATCTTGACATATCAATAAATCAAGGGAAGTTAAACACTAAGGTTTATGATAAAAGGGATGATTTCTCCTTCCCTATAGTCAATTTTCCACATCTCGACGGTGATGTTCCGTTAGCCCCTTCTTACGGGGTCTACATTTCACAACTTGTTCGATATGCACGAGTATGTAGTGAAGTTTCTGACTTCAACGACCGAAATCTTTGTCTCACTGAAAAACTTCTGCACCAAGGGTTTAGATATCATAAATTGATAAAAACATTCTCTAAATTTTATTATAGATACATTGACTTATTAAGAAAATTTGGTTCTACATGCAGGACTCTTATACATCAGGGCATTTCACATCCAAACTTCTATGGCAATATCATTTACAAAGCGCATAAATTCAAAAATTGTCCTTCCAAACTTATTAACCCGTTGAACAAACTAATTCATAAAGGATATAAATACAGTATTGTTGTTAAGTCTTTACTTTTGGTTTTTGTTGGCAAAAACATTGATCAACTCCTAAACGCTTTACACCATAACTAAATTTAAACAATTTTTCATATTGGCAGTATTTGGCATTGCAAAATATCATGTTCTTCTTTCATAATTGATGATGTTGTTATACCAAATCTATTTAGAAGTATTTCAATTGAAGTTTCATATGTAAGAAGGCTTGATATCTTAGTCAACGGAAATCATGTCCTCAGCTAGCTGTCAGTAACTGCGAGCATTTGTCCGGACAGTACCTGTGTGTATTGTTTTCATGTTTTATGTAATTCATTGTAAGGGTACTCGTCTTGATAAGTTGGACTTTTTTCTAGTTTGATTTTAACGGCGAGTCTTTTTGTGTATTTATTTTTTAGCCATTCACCACACATAGGGGGAGGGTTTGGATCCAAGAAAACGAGTTTAACCCCACCGCAATTTATTGCGCCTGTCCCAAGTCAGGAATATGTTGGTGACTGGCTTGTCCGTGTCTTCTTATGAAATTTTAGTTTCTTGATATTTGGGTTATTGGATGTGGTTTGTTTCCATTGATTTATTCACTTTTTACCCTTTTTGGGGCCATTTAGGGCTTGCTATATGGTGTGAGGTTCCTCACTATGTTGAAGACCGTACGGTGACCCCTAGATGCTTTGTTTTGGGTCGTTTTAACCTGGATATGGGATGTTGTCTCCTTGACATTTACCCCATTTCTTTTCTTTTTCATATTTAAGTATGGTTGCTAAGTAGAATTCCAAAAAATGAGTTAAAATATTTGTCCTAAACTAAACAAATTATTTAAGTATAATTGCTAGGTAGAATTAAAAAAAAATAAGTGGTCTTTGAGACTTGCAGGAAATTTACCGAAATTGGAATCTAAATATTTTTGAAATCCATTTAGTTAAAATGTTTATCCTAAACTAAACACATTATTTTAGTTTGGTTGTTAGGTAGAATTAAAAAAAATTAGTCGTCTTTTAGACTTGCAGGAAATTTTCCAAAATTGGAATCAAATATTTTTGAAAACCAATTGATGAAAGTGTTTGTCCTAAATTAAAGAAGCTATTTAAGTATGAATGCTAGGTAGAATTCCAAAAAATAAGTGGTCTTTGAGACTTTCAGGAAATTTACCAAACTTGGAATCGCATTTTAGAATTTTAATTATTTAAAATATCATTTTCTATCAAACAATTGCTAAAATACATAAATATATGCTCATTTTTTAAAAAAAAATGAGTCTTTGACATTTTCAGGAAATTTACCGAAATTGGAACCGGAATCATAATTCCGAAAGCTCAATGCAAATCAACAAACTATCTGCAACAATTCTGCATAAAGATTTTATCCCTAAATCCAAAAATATAGGAGGAGTATGTGTCACATGCCACATGTGTCAAAATCCACATCTTTGGGCCTTTGTCAAAATCAACATCTTGTTTGCACTAAGATACATGTAAAAATAAAAAATATGAAAGCTTATTGCGCATCTACAGACCATATGCGATAATTCTACAACAAAATTAAATCCATAAATCCATAAAGCCGCTCTTTCACTACACCGTATAGCACAAACGTATGAGGAACGGATGAAAATCATTTCTGCTCGGTGGTAAACATTTTTGTTCGTTTACGAATTACAGTGAAAACGCACAAAAACCGGAGTTATTCAGTCAGTACACCGTACATGCACAGTCCTGGTACTGAATAAACCGAATTCGCACCGAACAAACACCGGAACCCTACACGACGAGCACCAGAGAAAACGTATTTATAACGGTAACATACCGGACGAGTACCGAATAAAACGAATGGCTAACGAAAACGTACCGTACGAGCACTTGAATAATGCAAAACAATCGATTTTTCAAAAATCCCCAGTTCTTATTATTTGTCTACGTTTGTCTTTTGTCTTTTTATTGTTTTTCTTGTGCAGTTCCCTAGTGGATTGTGGCATTTGATTGGCCATTGTAAGTGTTTCCTGTTATCTTTGCTATATTAAACCTGTGTGTTTTGATCGTCCAACAACTTATTTTACACAGATAATCATTACGGCGTGCTTGACCAATTAAATTCATTTACCAAAAATGTTACCGAATAGAAAAGCAAGGCGAAAATTCAAGTGAAGATACTCAAGACAAAGATCGAATTAAAGTCTTTAGAGTAGCGGATGCTCTAAAACGGCGAGAAAACGGACATATATTTTTTTTAATTTTGATTTTTTCGGTACATTTTAGAAAAATGTTACAATATAAATACAAATACACAAACACTGCATAAGTCTTGCAATTACTAAATTAAAGGGGCAACTTTAAAAAGGTAGTTTAAAGCACCTTCTATTGGATGATCACATAATAAGCAATCGTTGTAAAGTCGTTTTATGCGAAGTAAAAATGGTAAAAGTGGGCCACATTTTAAAAGGTAAAAAGAACAAAATATACAAAGAAAAAAAATAATAAACGACCGGCTAAAGCAGAAGAAAGGAACAGAAAGTATCGCTCAAATTATCAGCCTATTTAGCCTCCATTTATTTAGGGGACAACCCGACAAATTCTGTTAATCTTCAGTGGTTCAAGTTTCTCTCGTTCTGACTGGACCATGATTTTGATTTTCCGCCCGGTTGCCTCATAGTTGCATTACCTTTTGTTCTTAGCT
The DNA here is from genome assembly GCA_002080025.1 of Modiolus philippinarum. Classification (NCBI taxonomy): domain Eukaryota; kingdom Metazoa; phylum Mollusca; class Bivalvia; order Mytilida; family Modiolidae; genus Modiolus; species Modiolus philippinarum. Next base: position 50,183 of record MJUU01060066.1, on the reverse strand, counting down.
GTTTTTTTCTTCTTCTTCTGTTTTTTAATATTTTATAGTTTGTGCTTATTATCTTTTAATTGTGGCCTACTTTGACGGTTTTAATTTTTTATTACATGTTTGGCCGCTGCACAACATATATTTTTATAAACTCATTTTATTCGGTGCTTGCCCAGTTGGTTTCCAATGTAAGTCCGGAACTCGAACGGTTTATCCGTTATCTCTTCGGTAAAAGTCCGTTTCATCAATTTAATCTACCGTATATAAACGGATGCAAGACGGACAAGTACCGAATGAATAACGTATATTCAACGCTTGACAACCGAACAAAACGTAAACCTACCGTACATTCACCGGACATTTTGTGCGGTATATGACCGTTCCAAGTTATGAACATGTTCAAAATTTTCCACCGTACAAAACAGACATTACCGTACTTGTACCGTATTCACCGGATAAAGAACGGACGACAAGCGGATATGAACGGATATAATTTATTTTTATACGTGCGGCGTTCGTTTGTCGAGTGTAAGAGGGGTTTAAATGTAGGAGGAGTTGACATCTTGGGGCCTCTTGTTTGCACCATGAGCAATATCAAATTGCGGATCTACACACTATAAGCAACAATTCTACAACAAAATTAAGTCCCTCAATCCAAAAATGTAGGAGGAGTTTGAGTCACAAGAAAAGTGTGACCGACGGACAGACGGAGGGTATAACAATATCCCAGAACTTTCTTCGAAAGTACGGGGATAATCAACCCCCTTAGCTTTCGCTAAGCGGGGGAGGAGGGTTGTTAATTCATAATAACTAATCATTAAATCTGGATGGCTCCTACAAGTAGTACAAAAGGTCAAGACAAATTGCTCACATATAACTATGGCAGACAAATTTCAGAGGTAAGCTGTGTAAACATTATTTCATTTGACAAGTAATTTTATGTTCTTGTATTTTGCCCTCTGTGAGCTATTGACATACTTTGTGTATCATTTCCATTAAAATTACCTATTAAACTAAAACAGATGCTTAAACTAATGGTAGATTGCCTTGTAACTTTTTGAGTAGCCATGTTTTTCTGTATATCGTTTACAAAGGATCCTCACAAAGTGCCTATCTGAAAAATATGTCGCCAATATCACAAAGTTTCCATAAATATATGAAGCTACATGTCACATAGAAGTCCCATCATAATACTTCTTCCAAATGGATAAACATTGTAATGTTTACAATGGTTTTTTTTAAACGGAAGAATTATTGCAGTATTTATCCTAATGGAATAAATATAGATTACACCACAAGATACCGTTCATTACCATATTTTATCCACAAGAGATAGTTAAATTTTAAAATTTTAATTGGGAGGCTTGCCGAGCATTTTAAAATTTTTAAATTTAACTATCGAGAGTGGATAAAATATGGTAATGTGGTGTAATCTTTTTCTCTAATGATCAATGATAAACACCGAGAACTGTATTCCGAATAGATTTGGCGGGAAATAGCACGGGGCCTTATTCAACATACGTTGTATAAAGAAAATTTATCCAACGGGTCAAAACCGGTTTGAACTTGACATATCATTAGAGAAATTTTCTATTACAATGGTCCAAAAAGAAAGAAATATTATTCTACTGTTTAAAACATTTCTTCCAAAAGAACTTTTGTTAGGCATGTTAGCTGGAACAAATTTATGTTTAGATCTGAATTACTCACAACTTTTACTAATCTTGGTTGAGATGTTCCCTGATATCAGTTATAATACAGTGAAAACTAGAGGTTGTCGGAACAACAGCTATCCCCGCACTCCCTGTTTGACACAGAAAACAGTTGTTTTACACCCTGGGCATAATTTTTCTCAGTTTTTTTGAAATCAAACTATTGATAGTCGTTATTTTTACAAAAAGAATTTAAGGATATATGGTTGTTAGGCAGAATTCCAAAAAAATAAGTGGTCTTTGAGACTTTCAGGAAAATCCTAAATACTTGTTATGTGCTTCAAAAATATCAAGATCATGATATGCAGAATGAATGTCAAATTTCAACAGAAAAGAATTATTATGAATATTTTGTGTAGCAGTTCGCATATTCTCAAATTTTACACTTTGTTTCCATTAATGTTTATTAATTTCTCTAACGTCTAAAATTAAACGTTTTTTACCGTTAGATTGAACAGATACTGTTAGAGGGTTCACAACAAACGGAGGAGTCGAACATTCCACAATTAAATTCTTGATTAATTAATCTTGAATAGCAGAACTCACAAACTCGGTGTTATATAACAATGCAGACAAATTATTTGGCAACCACACAGAAATTGGGTTAGAATAAAATAGCAAAATATAACCAAATTTAAAAGTATCTTTGATGAACGATGGAGAACCAGTATCTATCCAAAAATGTAGACAATTTTTAAGTCTATCCTTCCCAATAATGTCAGACTGACCTTGTTCATATTCATAATAATCATTTGTTAACTTGTTTGCATATTTTGAAATTCAGAATAACTTAGAAAATACTAATCTTTTAAAACTTCATTGTGGTTTGACTTGTGCTGCTGGTTTGCTGCTGCTGACGTAGGGGTAGTTTGATCTGTAGTAACAGTAGCTAATATAAGATCTCTTGCGTAGCCAATCTTCCCGTTATCTATGGCCCAAAAGAGACTGTACTAACTCGCCAAGGTTCTCAGTATTAGAATTTAAATTGAATATGATATGAATACTTTCATATTTCCACTTATAAAAAGTGTCAGTTTTTAATTTCTTCACGTGAGACTTCATCAAATTATTAGCGCCGTGTATTTGATCTCTAAGGCCTTCATTTTTTTTTTTGGAAACTTTGGCATTAATAATAGCTATAGCCTCGCTGGTTGACGGCAATTTTTTAAACTGTTCATAACGACACAGTTAAATCAATTCCTTCATACGGCTCGGCCATCGTGACAACAAAAACACTAGAAATTAACCATCATATCGAGTAGACCCTCTCTTGCTGAATGACTTAATTGAGAAAAAAATCACACCAGAACACAAAACAATAGCGCCACCTATGGGCAGATAAGCAGATAATAATGTGTGTGTGTGTATGTGTGTGTGTGTGTGTGTGTGTTCATTTTCTTTTTTGTGCCGTACACATGTTGTGTCTCTGTTTCTTAGTGTTTCCGATGTTGCCATTGTCCTTTGATTATTCGTTTTGGATTGACGGTTCGGGTGTCACTTATGTCAACTCGGACCAAATGCCAGTAAATTTTGTAGCTCATTGTGTTTAAAAATAAAACAATATCCTAAATGGGAGAGGGCTTGTATAGGCTTTGCCTGTTGCCCAATCCTTTTCTTTAATGAATAAAATAAGTTTAAAATCAAAATCAAATAAATAACCTAAATATTAAACTCGCCAAATCAATTCAAAATATTAATTTAGATATAAATCTGCACAAATAAACGTGACATCATCCATTGCTCTTTAAAAATTATGAAAGTGGTGGAACTGAATAACGACTTTCAATAAATGATTATTCCGTTGAATTTCAAGTCTTTTGAATTACCTTATTTACCTTCCTTGCCAACCTTACTTATTTACAATTGAATTTAAAAAACACGTAAGGACCTTTAGAATGTAATTGGTTACTAATCCACAGAAATGGCTGCATGTCATGATGTTGTCGACGTAACATTTTTTCTATTATTATGTTGCTGTAAAGACAATAACTTAATAGAAGTTAGTTTTGGATGTAAATTCCTATTTAATTCTTTGCGATTGGCACTGCATTCTGCGTTTGCGTTTGCAGAATATTATGTCATATTTACAACATATGAGACATTTGAAGACAGATCTCTTCTAGAAGCATATAATTCAAATCTGATTGGAATTGAAACCTATGTATTTTGTATTATAATGATAACAGTGCTATGTATTGAATTGTTGGCATGGGTTTGCATGTTAATGTTTTATATTATCAAACGGAAAACACCAAAATTTGAGAGCCCAAGAATAAAACGAATTCGAATGAGCACGTTTATGATTAGAATAATAATGTGTTTTATGGATTTATTTATGCTGTTATTCACAATATTTCTTGATCTTGACACTGGTAATGAGCTGATTGACTTTACATCAACATTCAGGACGTTACTTTCAATTGTATTTATTGTAAGTATTATAGACTTAACCCTGGATATAATTTTTCTTGTGCAGGCCTTTGTGCTGTTGTTCAGTGACAAATGTTTTGATCACAAGATCCCTGACTACATATTTTTATTCCGGAGAATTCTGGGATTAAAAAATACACCAAATTCCACTGAAAAAAATAAGAAAGACCAGAAGAATGGTACGAAGATTATAACCAATGAGACGGAAGGCAAAAACAACGGACCTATACTGCTGCCACCAATCAAACGGAAGCCAAAAAGAAAGAAGCGTATCAGAAACAAAGTGGAACCTGAACCATTCTTACAAGACTAATCAAAAGAACAGAACATTTCGCAATATAGAATAAGAGTTCGAGAAAACATGATAGATAACCTTTCAAATTACAGACGAAAGCAACAAATTGATGTAGCTGTCGGTCATATTAAACAACAAATTAAAAATATTGGATAATAGATTAAAACAGACTTATATATAAAAAAAACATTTTGTATATGTAAGATAAATATTTGTACTTTATAAACATATTCAGTATCATGATACTATGCATATTTAGCGTATAAAGTGCTTCATCATTGACGAAAAATACATATATTTTTATTAAAATTACATTAAATTTTGCTTCTCAAAATCGTTTTATTTCAGTTAGATCAGCGATACCTTTTTCATAAGACTGTTAATAAGCTGAATATTCATGGTTACTGTTTTAACAATTATAATTCATAACAAGTATAATGAATGTACTATGTGTGTTCTTATGAAACATGTGCCATAAAATATTAATGTTTTCGGTCAAACGTGTTAGATTTTTTACATTAGGGAGATTGGGCTTATTCTTCCTTTAGGGACCGACCATTTAACTTGAAAGGGGTGGGGGCAATGGTTTTTTTTCTAAAAAAATATTTTGGAGCTGATTTTATGTGAAAAAAATATTTTAGCTGCCAAAATGATGAAAAAAAATTTCTGAAGGAGGCTTTCTGCCCCAAAAAATAATGTTAATTTTGAAAAAAAATATTTTGTTGATGCACTTAAAAAAAATAAATAAAAAAAAATTCTGTCCAGAAAAAAAAACATACCCCCCTTTCAGGTACAATGGTTGGTCCCTTATTTGAATGAAGCCATCGAGACCTGTTCACTATGTTAATGATGGACGATATAGTGTGACTGTATCATCTTTTTTTCTTTTTCCGGCTTAAAACAGCCAAGATTTTTTTTAGCGAACAGAACACATGTTCTAAACTGCAACACTTGTTGGAGTACATGTTAAATTGTTTAACTCTTCATCTTTCGGATATCAAAACGTTTTGACATTAATATTTCATTTCCTTAATCTTTATAACATATCTAGGTAGAAAATAAAAAGATGGAGATCTTTCTCAAACTTATCTTATCAACAACATAATACTTAAATGTAAATCACGTTTTTTTTGTTTGTTTGTTTGTTTTTTTTTTTGCCTAATACATTCATCATCTATTCATACAATTACTCAAGCTTGTTTTGCAAAAGAAGTTGTGAAAAGCAAAAATGTTTTAATTTTTATTGCAAAACAACGTTTTATATATAAGTGACAGATACACTTTCTCTTTTTGAGGCCATCAACACATTCTGATGCGTTTGGAGATTTCGTTGAAGATACTGCACTTTAAAAGTATTTTAACAGTTAAAAAAAGCCATTCAGGAGAAAAAAGAATAACGGTTTTGCAGTCAAACTATTATTAATTCCTCTGTGTAGTTGTGCGTAACTATACATATAACAAAGTTGTAAATGTGACAAATTGTAAATGTGACTTCTTTAGGAACCGACCATTTGTTATGGCTTTTTTTCTGGACAGAAAATCAGCTTCAGAATATTTTTTTCGAAAAAAAACCATAGCCCCCCCCTTTTTTCAGGTTAAATGGTCGGTCCCTTAGGCATCATAAGCTGTCAAAAGACAAAATAAAAGTTTAAGTGAATTGTTCTATACATGGATGTAATGTGTAAAAAATATATTTTGTTTTCATTTATATCGTAAATTATTTGAATAATTTTATCAGTCATATTTCTACTCAAACCATAAGTAATTAATAACTAAAACCCGAAGTCACTGTAAATTTATATTCTGCATATGCGCATTTCGACAACTTATGTCTCTTCAGTGCAGATAGAATCTAAACGTTTGGAAGACCATACACTCCTGAAAGAGAACTGATAACTGTAAAGCCAAAATCAGCTAAGGACAGAGCAAATCACTCATTTCTACAAAATTTTCAGTTTTTACCTAAATTTACATTCAAAAGATTTTGTTATTATGAATAATTTTGTGCTGTTGCAGTATTATATGGCTTGTACATGCATGTAAATATTTTATACTTGATACTGTTCCATCTTGTAATTAGGAGAAGATTTATAGAGGCACTGCCTGTTATTTAATCCTATTGATATTCATATCAATAAGAAATTTGAAATTGAAATTGGTTTTATTGATATTTACGCAATGACAAATAGCTTCTATTACATTTAACAAAGGAGTTAAAATCAGCTAACACAAGATGCCTGTAATAATTACAGAAACTATTCAAGTTTGCAGTCATGAGAAAAACATAGTCGCACTACGGCAGAAAAATCAACTGTTCCGGAAAGGTTTTGTACAGTAGACATTGACCAGTATGAGTGTAAAATCGTCTGTCTGGTTATTGGATCTTAGAGCCAATTGAATAACTAAATACCGAAGTTACTGTGAATTTACTTTCTGCATATGTGCATTTCGACAACTTATGTCTCATCAGTGCAGATAAAATCTAAACGTTTGGAAGACCATCAACTCAAAGATGTTTAAAAACAGATAGAGAACAAATAACCAAAGTGATCTAAATTTAAAGCCAAAATCAGCTAAGGACAGAGCTTTTGAACAGATTCGTTTATAACCAAGAAAGTACAAAACACTCATGTTGCAAAATCACAAATGTTTTGAGAAAATTTACAAGATTGTGTTTTTGTGATCATGGTAACAATAAATAAGGAAGTAATTCCAGTAATGTTTTCTAATAAATTTTATGACATAAATTAAATCTGTAATTTTGAATGTTGTTTGTTATAACAACTATCCAAAAAAGACATACTAAGGGATAAAGATGTCCGAAACCGTTCATTGTGCACATGGAGCTTACTGTTGCCATAGCTACAATATTTCATTCAAAACGAATTTCTTAAAGTGACACAGTTGTGTCAAACAATTTTCAATGGATTTCATTACCATACGTTCCCAAATAGTCAACAGCTTTACAAAGAATAGCTATTATGACGATCGAGCTATTGAAATTTTGATTTGCGTTTTGACAGTTCTCACAAAAAACCTTAAAATTAAAAACTACAACACAAAAATTATGTAACTATCTAATGATGTGATGTGATTAAACATAAAAATCTTTACTTTTGAAGGTTATGTTTCATTTGAATATTTAAACTTGAATTTAAGAATTAATAAATAAATATTCTTTAATATAATTGGTAATCGGCCATCTGATTGTGAAACCTTTAAAACTTTAGAAGGAGAAATTTTTATAGTTATTCTAAGTTTAAAACGCACCGACTGATATGAAAATTAACCATAGACAAAAGTTTAAAACTTTACATCCCTCTTCCAAAACTCTGTCTTTTTATGGCACTGTCACCCTTAAATGTTCTAGCCAACGTGTGCCGACGTTTGCGGAATTTTTATATGGTACACGCTGAAGAAATTGAGGAAATTCTCTTGTCAATTGTTCATAACGTCAGAGAAAAACTACCTACAAATTTTTAAAACGTACGAAAAACTTACCCATAACTTCATAAACGACATTTCAAGAGCGTTTAACTAGCGTACTTGATGTATACTGAACACATTCATAACGGTCGTCTAATATACGTAGAACGTTTGTATAGCGTTTTGACGATCTTTTGCCATATAAGATTTAAATTCATTTAACAAGGTACTGTACGTGTATGTAACGTGTAAAAAACGTGCCGCCAGCTTATTTATACCACGCATACCATCGTGTATGAAAATTTTTACACTCATCGACACACGCTAGCGCTGTGTGTTCCAGTGTGACAGGGCCATTTGTTGATATTGGCTTTACGTTTAGGCAATAATTGAATCTTTTTTAGCTCTGTATTATGATTTGGGTTTGGCTTGCAAAATATTTTAATATAATATGTATTGAATAGACATGAACTCAGATAAATTGTTCCTGTTTCAAAGATATCTCGTAATTAAAAATTATTTAACATGAAGAAAGAAGATTAAAATCTGGATTCGGAACCAATTATAAATTTTATAGTTTTCCAATTAGTTTGGATACGTGTCTACGTGTCTGTCTAGTCACCCTTGTATTAGATTTCGAACCACTGTATGGTATTTTCCCCTGAATATAAAATATACTGTTTTGGCATGAACAATAATTTTGAAGCTCTGTTAGGTATTTTCGGCATATAATTAAATAATCCGAAAACAGTGGCCCGCCCAAATTAGCAGGACTGGTATAACTCCAAGGATATATTTTAGTGTTGTCGGCTGTAAATTTCTACACTGAGCTGCTCGCATGCCATCGGTCTTTATGTATGTATTTGTTTCTAGTAACGACTACAAACAAATCATGAGTCCTTCGTATCATGGTCAAAGTTAAAAGTTCCATTTGTGATCCCAAACTTTAAAATCAAGATTTTGTTTATCCAGTTACAAGCGTCCTTTTCAATTAAAGCTCTCAAGTATGTTTTTTGTAAAACTGCGATGGCTTCGCACACTGGTCGATCGAGTCAACAAGGTACTTTCTTTTGTCCTTCCTAGCGCCTTCTACACAAATTCTCTTCCTTCACTCTTATCTTCCCGCAGAGGTCATTGACAATGTTTTGATCAAAATACGACTGGTCCGCTCGCCGATCTCTCCTACATCATCTTCTAGTCCCATGCCCAGACCATGTTAACGAATTATCTAAAAATACAGCAAGAAGTTTTTCAGATGATATTTGTGACAAAGAAAAGCCATTTATGCTTAGTTTAAGATTATTATCTATTGTAGAAAGCTTTTGTTTTGAGGCTATACACATGTAGTGAGTTTTTTTTCAGTGTTCAAATGCATCTCATTGTCGTTGCACCAACGTAAAACATTATTTAGATTATTATTCAGTCGATTTCTTATAAAATCGATATCTTTCCCGCAGAATATAAAGTACCATCGCCAGCAAATAAATGAGTATTTGAAATTTGCATATTAAAAGGTAAGTCATTGATATATAATAAAAACAATTGGGGTATCCCAGATTTTATATCAAGCGTGCCAGACAGGCAATTTCCAACTTTTACTACTTGATTTCTGTTGGACAAGTATGATTTAAACCAATTTAGACAGTCTGTCGAAAATTTGTATTGTTTGAGCTTTCTCAGTTAAATTTTATGATTTAATAAAGCAAAAACTTTCGCAAGATCAAGAAAAACAACACCAATCATATTGCCTGTATAAATTTCCTTTAACCACTCATCACCAAGTGCGGTTAATGCTGTTACGAAATCCAGATTGAAAATTGTGTAGTAATTTGAATTCTTTAAAATATTCTACCAGATTGTTAGCAACGTGTCTTTCTACAATCTTTGATAGTAATGGTAGAATTAATATAGGTCTATAACAAGAGATATTGTGTTTCGACCCCTTATTTTTGTACAGTAACGTAACTTTTGCAAGTTTAAACAAAGATGGAAAAATCATTTTTGATATACTCAAATTAAATATATAAGTTAATGAGTTTACAATGTAATCAGCTGATATTTTTTAAAACTTTGCGCTACGGTTATCCAGACCAGTAGATTTATTTTCGTCTGAAGACTTCAATTGTTGTAAAACAAATTTTGTTGAGATGAAAGGTATCTGAAATTAACACTATCTGGAACCCTTGACAATATGAATTCTTGCCTGACTGGAAATGGTGTCGTTGTCCTTCTGGGACATTGTACCAGTTAGAGTCGTCGTTGTACCATTTCTAGGTTTCATTGAATAGGAGACATCTTGTGCTCCTTCCGGTTTTTTGTGGGTTATGTCATAGGATGCTATGGAAGTGTCACGGTCGGCAGTTGTAGCCATCACCACTTGTTGTTGACCAGGATTCAACATTTTCTCTATTTCAATCTACTAATGCTTACTGTTGCCTGCATCAGGAGACCAGTATTTTGATTTCACCTCCCATAACCATGATGTCATTGTTCCGGGGGTATTATCTTCGGGAACCAAACCATTTTTTTTTGTACCCGGCACCTGAATCGGTTTTCAGGCGCTCTGGCTACAGAGCTGCCGGACGCGTCCCCAGGTAGTGGATAGGGGAATGCCCTGTCTTTGCAGGGTAGTTGGGTCATAATACGGAAAGCCTTACCGCGAACCATTGTAGCCAAACTGTGTGGATAAACGCCACGCTCCATGCAGTATAAAGACCCCTTCTGTATTTAAGAGAGCAGACGTATTGGGTGTCGTATAGCAGGCTAAATATCTTGCCCCTACCCATTTTTCCCTTTTCCAGTGGCCATCAAAAGTCGTTGCCCCGTTGTCTCTTCCTCCTTTATTTATTTCTTCTTTTACTTACAATTTTTTTTGAATTGATTAAGTTGTACTCGTCCTGATAAAGCTGAAATATTGCTCACTGGACGTTAAACTCTAGCTAATCAATCAATTAATCAATCTTTTGTTTTGTAAATAGTTCACTGTGAGTTGTCTGTGTGGTCGGTAGTTGACATTCTTAAGGTAACTGTTCATCTCTATCTGAGGAGCTGTTGGTTCTGGTAGTTGTCTGGCGAGTCGATGATTCACCTTATTCCCCTGCCTTACACTTACATTTTCTTTTATATAATTTAAGAAGCTTGTGCCGAAATATCAAAAGTACTAAAATGAAGCCTATTGTCACTAAGGCAAAAATCCAGTGCCTTGGGGTTGCAGGCAGGGAGTTACATTGAGATTATTTTCATCCAATCCTTTAATTGATCCACTTGGACCTCTTTAAAATCTTAAAGCTTTTGAGGTAGAATAATCTTATCGATATTGGGAATTTTAATATTAAAATTTTCCCTCAAAACCACTTGCTAAATTTTAGTGCAAATAAATATTTCGTGAGGAATGTTTTGAATGAATCTTTTAAAATGTATTTACTTTCTTTATGAAAATATGGTAGGATGGTCATGAACGGGTTATAAGCGGTACATGTCATGTCAAGCCTGGCAACATCCAGGGATACTATCGTCACCAGCGACATAGAAGTTTTCCTTTCCGAATCAGAGGATACGCGGGAGAGCGGTGACTTACTTAAAATCATTAATCAGTATCCATTCATTAGATACGTAGCTTAAGATGGGATGATTCGGTTACGCTGCCTTATGCCTTTAGTTCAAAGGTACTGTAGTATCGTCATAATAAGCTACCAGAATAAAAGTGGAAATAAAAGGCCAATAGAGAGTAGAGAAGTGCATGATCAAAATTTATCATCCTATCCTTTCTCAGAACGTTCGCCTATTATTAAATTAAAATGACTTAAAGAACTTGCCAAAAGGTGAAGGGTCTTCATAAAACTAGTGTGTCCCCGTTTTCCATTCACGTGATAACCCATTAATGAGCTTTAACGTGTTTAACAAGTATTTTTGGCAATTCATAATTTGGGTCAAAAATAATATTATGAGTCTTTTAAAGGGGACTGTGTTCATAATTGATAATCAATGATGTGTTTTTCTTTATTTTCCGTGTAATTGGTTCCAGTTCTTTGACTTTTTGTCTTATTAGTTCATTCCTTCTTTTTGTACAGGATAGGAAATGTTACAAACAATTAGAAACCGCGCCACAATCTAATGAGGAACATTGGTCAGTTACTTCCCCTAATTGATAAAACAGCAATCAGGTCCAACAAAGAATTATCATATCTATCATTCTAATAGAGTTAGCACTGTGTTAATCAGAAAAAAATTAATGTAATTGTTTTAAATCAAGCAAAACACCAACAGTTGGACTTGTATATTTAATTTGGATACATCCATGATTTTGAAAATTAAATTAAAGATGTAATTACATGTAATTAAAAGAATATACATGTATCTGAAGACTGTAAAGTCATAAAAATGCAGCTTGGTGTAATTACCAGGGGTATCTTACATATAATCACAAGTATTGAACTTTAAAAGGCTATCTTATTTGGTTTTATTTAATTGAATTTTAAAAAAAAATACTAATAACTTGCCAATCATAAATTGCAGGTAATACAGATTTCTGATAAACTAATTTGTTAGTGTTATGTAAATAGTCATGAAGTTATTCAGATAGTGTCGAAAATGTTTGAACGGCGCGGCCTGCCTGAAGGCCGCGCCGTTCAACCATTTTCGACACTATCTAAATAATCAAATTAGTTGGTTCAATGCATGATAACATTTTTGTGCGGTTATGCAAACCTGTTTGTGTTTAACTAAGAAAACGATAATTACAAAATGACCTACATTTAACTACACGTTTATACACATAAACGCTATGTCGACTGACCGCGTACTCTGGACAATACACAGCCGAATGATGTAATAATTTTTCATGTTGTATAACGTTTAAATGGTGTTTTCGTAATACATGGAGCGAAAACCTTTGAAAATGAATGCAAAGAAAATATTGTATATAATTTACATGTTATTCAAGGTATAGATGTATTTCACATTTTAATTTTTTAATGTAAATATCAGGCTGAAATTAGTTTTACATTACGTGGAAGTAAACTATGTTAAACTTTAATTTCGATATGTTTATTTATCCATGCTTACTGCATGTTTGTGAATTCTGTCCTTATGTACAATTCTTATATGTACGCTTTTGAATGACTTTGGTCTAGGTGAAACACTGCATTATCATGATTATTGATTGTCTTGTGTAGGGCGGACATGGTTATTTAGCAGGTGGTTAATCAGCCAAAAGAATCCAAGTTGTTTACATCCGCATAACCGCACAATAATGTTTTCACACAATATGCCCAAAGCGGTTTCATTGATGGTGACTTCAGGGTGTTTCCGAACAAAATGTCTTTCAAATATTAACAAAGCCTTAAAATAATGCCTATTTATCCAAAAGTGAATTCTTTTAGGTCCCTCTTCCGTAGATATCTAAATTTTCTGCCTTAAAATGACTTGTTTAACCATAAATTAGATTGCCTACCTTTTCTGAAAGAGAAGAAAAGAAAAAAGTATATACTGAAAATATTGGAACAAGGAAATCTGCTGTTGGTAAACGCGCCATAACCTTTTTGCAATAGATGCGACGATAATTCAGGGAGCAATCATTTAGTCTTTATTGAGGAGGGGGGGCTTGGAAGGAACATTTAATCCTGGATTTTTTTTTCGTTTAATGCTGCCTGACTTTTTTTTTCGTGCTGGAAACATTCCTGTTTTGTTACGTTTTTTGTGTGTGTCCATGTTAGAGGTTTGCTTCGTATATGTCATGCTGATAATGTTTCCTCAAATTTCTGACTTTTTTCGTATTACCTCAAAAGAGGGATGACTTTAGAAAAACAAAATGCATGGTCACACCATAATGTGATATATATAATGCTCTTTTTGGCACTGGATTTCATGAAACCTATAGGGGAAAACCATTATACAAAGATTTCACACAAAGACTTTTGAAAAAATGGACAGAGAAATTGTTAGCACACTTAGATATTGGAAATTGCACTAAGAAATGAATAACAAAATAACGAGATACATGAGCATGTGAGCTGCTAAAAAGGATAAACTTAAAATCTAAAATATAACATCAAGTTACAAAAAACACTTAGCAAAATAAAAGAGGATAAACAATAAAGGGGTCGACCTATATATATATCGGTAAATCTGCCGTCGTCAAGTGGGTCGTGAAGAAATGAATATATGCACAAGGACATTTTACACCCACTCAGAAATTAAAAATGCTCAAAGAAATAAAAATATGCACTAAAAATTGTGTGGTCATGACCTCATTTCTTTTTGTGTATTTTTTTTGTTTTGTTTGTTTGTTTTTTGTTTTGCTTTGTTTTTTTTTTGTATTTTTCCCCAAGCTTGTTCCAGTCCATTAATTTGTGAAAGGGTGGGGCTTGGCCTGTGATATTTTATTAATTTGCGCAATATCAACACATAACATTTAAAACACAATTTGATTATCTACCCTGAATAAGGGGACTTGAAGAAATCCGAAATATACGACATGTACGATGTTGCGGGGGACACAGCTTTAATCACTCAAAGAACAGCAATTGAGATACATAGGATGAAAGGTCTGTGTTGAAATGCAGAAATTTTAAGTTTGTGATTACTATTGCAAATTTTCGAAAATAGTCATATTTATTTTAGGAAAAGGTCTTTTAAAAATTATTCAATGGTTACCTAATTTTGTGGTAAGATTTCAAATCTTCGTTATAGAGAAATAAAATAATTATATACACTACAATATATTTGCATATTTAAAAAGAAATTGATTTCCTGGTGTAAATGGAGTGGTAAAATCACATTTATAAGAGATTTGTTAAGTAATGAAATCAGGCAAAAATGTTTTTGAGTTTTCACTTTAGAATTACGTGTTGTTTTAGTCAAAATGTGATCCCTGAGTATTTAAATTGATTTCTAAGATAATCAATGCGTAGACCAACAGTAATATCTTCTAATCAAAGCTCCGATGGAGCTGAATCTTGAAGCCCTGAAATTCTACATGTGGCAAAACTTCGATCAAACGTCTAATTTTTTGCCAACAGCAACTCAAAGTAGTTTCGTGCTTTTGTTTTTTTCTTTGTTTTTGCGTTCTCCTAGGATAGCTCTTTATTCTTCCGCAAAAACGCAATTCTATCTCTTTCCACCTTTCGTTCTCCATTGCCTGAGTACCCGGGTAAGTCACAAACTACAATCACGCTTTGTTAAACACAATTGCAAAGTCTTTCATAGTATTCGTATATTATTGATTATTGCGCAATACCTCATCTTTATTTATTAACTTCTGGTTTTAAATTTATACATTACTGTTCTTATTCTTTTTATCATATCTATATTTATAAATCTGCCTAAGCGATATTGCAATACCAATCCCATCATCCTCTAACGTGAAACCTGTTCCCAGTACCACCTATAGTAAATGTTTATAATACTTTTCAACTTCCACAAGGAAACAGAAAAATTAAACCCCGCCCCGTTCTATCAGGACGAAACTGGACGCCATTTTGATGTTCGAGAATCTGAAATTCCTATTGGTCAATAGTCTTCTGCGCAAGCGTACTCCTCACTTTCCCTCAAGAACTATCTATATAGCTAGGCTATTCCATAGCCTAGCTAAATAAAATTCTGTACTCAATAAATACGTTACTGACTTTGAAAATTTATAAACGTTATAATACTAAATTAATCGCGCTTCTGGACACGTGTACTTATGTAAACTTTAAATATAGATCGCTTCAGCTGTGTGAATACACATCTGACGTGTTTTCGTATGTTTCATTTTAAACCAATAAAAACATCTTATAAAGGTCAATGGGCATGTTTTCCCATCAGATATAAAGACAGCCATTCATTTTCTATAAGCAACGAGTAAAAAAAACGAGTAATTTGATTAACATGCATATTGTTTTCAGTTTAATAAAACAACACTGTATTCAACTCAAGAAAATGAAGAAATATAACTTAAATACTAAATGTATCCGATTTTGAAAGGAACTTGCGCACTATATTTTATTGGAAGCACGAAGATCATCTTTTAGAGCTGTTAATAGGCTTGAAGCCTCATGCGGGGCACGTGATTTTTTCTTGCCATATCAATATCTCTCTAGCCATTTCATGGCTTCGAGATAAAAATTAGCATGGTAGGGTAGATCTAATGGAAAACTGTTTTTGATTCTTGGTGTTAAATTACTATATTGCTGAAGCGGCAACTTTTATGATGACATTGGTATATATGAAATGTTATTCTTTGAATTTAATCAATCCATCATCTTTTAATAAAAAAATAACTGTGGCAATTTTCTTTGTCGATACATTCTTTGTAATATAGTAAATTACCGTTGCCCGATTACATTTAGCTATTGATCAAAAAGTTGTCCGTTGCCTAATATTTTGGTGACCATAACGGGGCTATTGTATTGGATATTTTGCATAGCTTCGAATGAGGCTATTTATACATTCAGATTTGCAAAGCGATGTGTTAAACAGGAGAGGAAACTAGTAAATTGGACTGCAAGCATTGAAACAAACCAGTCAACTGTAGTTTCTTCTTTATATTTGGTATTTTCTATTGTCATCACGCAGAGCCATAGCTTGTTTTGCTTTTGTTAAACATGTTCAAGTGTTGTATCACTAAACGCTTATTCCGCGAAGAACACAAAGTTGTAAGACATTCCATAAAAAGAAAATACATAACCATATTACTGTTCCTTTTGTTTATTTCACTTGAAGAATTCACTTCATTATTTTCCTTCACTTTTTTCAACAATGGTCCGTTATTTGATCTGAAAGTCGCCGTTTCTCCCGAAAGGGTCCGTAATGACTAGCCACCGTGGATACACTTATTCCCAGATTTAATTGTAGGATATGGTCCGGAAGATCAAGTCTGATTTTAGCGAACGGATAACAAATGGATAAGGTTGAATCTTAATTTCTTTTACGAATGGTAGATTGGCATGTTCTGTATACATGTTGATTTTCGTATACATGTTTGGCCTTATGACATCGTAGGTCTTATCAAGTGTCATATATTGTAAGTCATCATGATATTGTCGTAGTACATTTTGTTTCAGGTGGCTTGGAATAAAAAGTCGCGACCTCGGATCTTCTGAATCAGACGTGACAGGTAGTATAAAATCCGTCGTCTTGACATTCGAAAAAGTGCGTTTGTTCAGTATCAATGGTTGCCAAGTCTCAAAGTCTTTTTTTTAATCTTCTTGACTTCCACGTCCTTTCTTATTCTTCGGAAACGTTCATAGTATCTAGTTTATCATGTTTAATTTTTTAGAGTCTCCTAGATCATCTACTTGACATATTACATAGTTTGTTGGATTAATTTTTTTCTTCGAATTTATGGCGCTTATCTCCAGAGCGCGATCATCTATCCTGTTCTGTAAATCGGAATCATGACTATGATTCTTGTCATCTTTATCTGTCAACGGTATTCTGTCAGAAGAGATTGGTGCAGTGATTTTTTTACTTTAATATTCACGACTTGATAGTTGTATCCCACGATTCTAATTGTCCAGTGTTGCATTTTCTTATTTTGCATTGGCGAATCAAGAATATTTTTCAACGGCTGGTAATCGGTTCGGATTACAAACTCGGCATTATGCAAATAGTGATCTGGCGTTTGTAACACGACGTATATCGTAAAACCTTCCTTCTCGACCGTTGATCACATTGACTGAAGGGCAAAGTTTGTGTGGGAGAGGATATAGATCGCCTTTTCCTCATCTTCATCGGTTTGCGTAGTCAAGCAAGCACCCTTACAACTTTTGCTATCATCTGTAGCACGTGCGGTTTGTTTGTTAGCGAGCTACGGTACTACTGTAGAGCTGTCTTAAGACATAAGTTGTCGAATTGGCCATATGCAGAAATACGAATCACAGAAACTTCGGTATTTTCTTATTTAAGAAATCGAAAGAATTTTGATATTCATCTGACCACTTGATCCTAGCATATTTCTGAAGAAGGTGAATGAGTGGTCCAGCTGTCTAAGAGAAGTTTGGGAAGCTCTTCTGTAATAGGAACACATTCCGATGAAACCTCGAATTCCCCTAACTGACTTGGGTTTAGGGTGTTTCTTGATTGCTTCAACTTTCTTTTGGTCAGGTTTGACACCATCGTTCCCAATCAAAAAACCTAGTATTCAAATTTCTTTTGAAAGTACACACACTTCTTTTACTTCAATTTCATACCGTGTTCCTTTGATTTGTTTAAAACCATTGAATACATCTGAAGATGTTTAAGATGTTCCTTGAAGTCTTTAGAAAAGACTTAGATATCATCCAAATAATCCTTTGCAACATCTTCACACTATTATAAAACTATGTAAACGAGTTCTTAAAAAACTGCGGGTGCAACCATTAAGTCCAAAAGGCATAGCATTACTCTGAAAGAGACCTTTGTGACATGCGAATGCTGTCTTTTCTTTGCTACTTTTTGCTACGTATTAAACAAGAAAACTTTCCCAAAAGAGAGCCAGAATTTATTATCAATTAGAGGTAAAGGAAACAACGTCAGTAGAATACCAAAGGAACAAGGGAAACGAATCAGGTAAGGAATATAATATTTCATTGAGTTCCCTAAGTTAACACACATTCTTTTTTGAACCACCCTTTTTACTAACCACAACTAAATGAAAGGGCCAAGGTGAGTTTGATCTTTTGATAACTTAGCCTCAAGCATTCCTTCTTTTGTCTTGTCAATGATCTTATGTTTATTTAAGTTTACTCTATAAGGCCTGTTTCTAATTAGAGGGTGATCTTCAGTATCGATTTTCATTTTCACAGTTTTGGTGTGCCCTAGATCCGGATTTAAACTGATCAGGTATTATAGTTTCCTTGAAGTTATCTTGGGTGTTTTTACCTAGGTTTTTGTTGGAAACAGATGAGATATCAAGGTGTTCAATCGGGCGTCCTTTTCAACTGCAAAGCCTCTTTACAAGGTATAGAACTTATTTTGTTGGTTTGTTAGTAAAACTTGGATCTTTTGGGATCCGTTAATTTCATTCATAGCTTCAAGTACCAAACCTGGTTCATCAAGACGTTTCTGTTTAAACTGTCGGTCACGAAAATTTTCTGGGTAAACGGAAATATATTCATATTAATTGAAATCGTAGTTTGTCTGATAATCGTAAGCGGCTCGGCGCTCGGCGCTAGCGGTTTGTAAGCGTGGCTTTACACGATTTAATTTTGATTGATGTGGTGATTTATTTAACATTTTCTTACTAGTTAGTAAAGCGTCCGTTCCAATATCAATTAGTGTCCTAAATCTTGACTTTCCAATTTTTATTTCGGAAATTAGTGCCATTTTCTTTTTCTGCTCCCCATGTTTACTGATATGTTTACTTTTTTATATCCTCCCTTCAATGATTCCTTATGAAATAGGATCTTAGTTTTTCCAATGCATTTAGGCTTTTTATTTGGAATGTCTCCTTGGGATAAACTTTAACCCTTTTGTTATCCCTGACAAATCTTTTTGACCAATTACTTTTCAAATAACTAAATACCGAAGTCACTGTGAATTTACTTTCTGCATATGCGCATTTCGACAACTTATGTCTCATCAGTGCAGATGAAAATGACTTATCATGTGACAAATCCAAAATTCTGCTTCCCTAATCCAGTCTAGTTATCCAAACTGCACTTGTCACTGCACGTTGTTACTTTGTGTTATGGGGCCTTATTTCTAATATTCCCTGAATTTTTGTTCTTTGGAAGTGTGGTCCTTTTTGACAGGCGTTTTTCTTGTTCTTTTAGGGGAGAGTGCAATTGTCTTCTTTATCATCACTAATCATCATGGGTTTTTTTAAATGAATCCCCTGCTACAAATACCCTTAATTTTCTACTGAAGGACAATTCCTTGACCAGTGACCCGTATGTCCGCAACGGAACACAATTGATTTTTAAGTTGACCAAATTCCATAGGCTTAATTTGCCTATTATTCTGCAAAATCTGCACACCAATTATTACTTGAGTTTCTTCATCCAATGGAACACATTACCGAAAGCCATAATCATAAGGTGGCTTATTTAGATTTTGTACTCTCACTTTATGTACTTTGTTTTCTATTTGATTAAATTCCGGATCTGTCCTTTCTCTAAATAACAAAATATCGAAGTTACTGTGAATTTAGTTTCTGCATATGCGCATTTCGACAATTTATGTCTCTTCAGTGCAGATCAAAACAAAATATTTAGAAATCCATAAACCGAAATATGACTTTGTGTAAAAGCTGATAGAGAGCAAAATACCAAAAGGATCCAAAAAGGAAAGCCAAAATCAGCCAAGGACAGCGCTATGCGAGAGGGAGATACTCCACAGGTTTTAACAAAATTTTCTTAAATTTAGATATTGCATGTTTTCAAATACAATCGGTTTTCGGGGCAGCATCGAAGTACTGGCTACTGGATTGGTGAATACCCTCGGGGCCTAAAGCCTACCAGCAGTGGCATCGGCCCAGTGGTATTATGTAATAAATAACAAAATACTGAAGTTACTGTGATTTAACTTTCTGCATATGTGCATTTCTAAATCTTTTTCTCAAATTTTGTTCTTTCATTGCATAATGTACGGCTTGTTCGAAAGTTTTTGGCTTTTCTTCCATTACATTCATTCTTAGATAGTCAAAATAAAGGCCATCACAAACGTATCGGCTAGTTGTTTTTGAATCAAAGCTTTAAATTCAAAGTTTTTTAAAGTCGATATGATATGAACAATATAAAACACAAGCTTTAGTAAAAGCTTTTAGCATCGACTATTAATAACAATAACAGCACAACATAAAAGCATGCACATATACATTAAGACACATACAGACATTTAACACAATGATATCAGTAAAATACATACAGGCTCAAAGCACACAATTGGCATAAAAAGCATGCACACATTTAAACATTAAGAAACGTTAAGCATCAATTAAAATACAAGCAAGTGTTAAGCACACAGTTACATATAGAACCCAATACATAAAAACAATAAATTAAAACACAAAGCACTAAAAAACATTTTAGTTAAAAACTACAAAGCAAACACGATTATAATAAAGCACTAATAGCAGCATGTTATTTTAAATCTTTTAAATTGTGGTTAAAATGGTTAATTGCGAGCACACTATTTGTAAGTTTATCCTAATTAACAAAGGAAACAGAAAGCACAAGGAGGAAATAACAAAAAAGAAAACTATATGCAAGCTTTGGTATTTGCGTTATCCTCTATGGTGAGGGAGTATGATATGCGCTTTCGGCTACACGAAGTAGTCGTTCTGCGTACAATTGAAAACTTTCATCTGATTTTTGTTTAGTTTTGCTAAGGTTTGCAAGAGCTTGCTGATGGTCTGTTATCTGGGCAAAACGTTTTTGCAATAATCTTTTTAGATCTTTTTCGCCATTTAGGTTGTTCGTGTGCTGATTTTCTTCGTCGAGATAACGTTTCAGGAGGTCTGCTACAGGAGTTGTACATGTTACATGTACATGCACTATATTCTGATATTGGGGATGTCTAAATCATGAAATAAGCCATTTGTTCATGTACATATCTTTCTATATTCCTCAGTGTTAAATATCTAAAAAAAGTTACAATACTATCAGCATTAGATTCAAGTCGAGCATGCAGACTTCAATCTGCGGCCGTATTTATATTCAGACTCACTCACAAACTAAATAAAGTCCGAAGGACTTTATGTAGAGTTTGTGAGTGAAAGGCCGCGTTAACACATCCATAAACTCCTCCAAAATTACTTTTATTTCGTATAATTCCAATCCTTTGAACTTTGAACAATGTTGTCACTGATATTTACGTCATCATATACTGCACTATTTAACGTCGTAATGTATTAATGGGCAAGAAGAGTTTATCGAGAAATAACCTTTTTGTTGTTCATGACGTTAGCCAATGAAATTGGACGTTGCATTAGCAATTGGAATTATAACTTAGTTAGAACTGGTTTGGAACGTGATTTAAAATCATGTGATATTGCCAGTGATTCTGTTTCCAAAAACATGTAGCAACTGTCAATTACCTGTCAATCAAAATGTACAAAGTTTTCAAAAATATACACACAACTCAATTGGCAGTAACAAGTATCTCATTTTATCGATAATTTGCACAATTTTCAATTGTTCCCGAGCAACGATAATTCTATTATCACTGCACCGCGCTGATACGAACAAATTACCGTCAATCTCTTTGAGACGATAGCGACAGCATATTAATATGACGTCGCGTGACGTTTCCAAAAAAGAAAGCGCTATATTTTACCATTAATAATTTATTTAAATAAAACATTATTTCACTAAAAAAGGAAACATTTATCCGATATGTATCAATAACAGGATTAGCGATAAAAAACTATTAGTAATTTGTTTTGCTTGGATGAATTTCTCAGCAAAAGCATTTCTCGCAAAGCAAATTACTAATAGTATATATATATGTTGTGTACAAATACTAATTTGTACAAAAATTTTGTACAAATCACAATTTGTATTTTCAGTTCGTACAAATTACAATTTGTACAAAATCAGCTTATACAAATTATGATTTGTACAAAAATAGCCCAAAAAATCACTTATAATTTGTACAAAATCTTACATCATTTTCTAAACTATTTTCTAAACTATTTCAAATGATGAATTACTGAAATTATGATGTATTTTAATAAACATGTAATAGATCACCTCAGACAATTTCACTATATTTTGTAGAGTTAATTTCTGGCCATAAAAATTATTATCAGAGCAAATTATGAATTATGACAATAAAAATTAAAAACATTAACATAATGTTATTTGTACAGTCGAACTTCCGTCATCTTTTGAAAAAAAAAATGATGAAAACAGTTCGAGTTTAAGGATATTTCAAACTATCGATGTTGGAACCTAACATTTAGGGGCTACAATTTTTTTTTGAAACATCCATGGGTTGTGAGCCATTGCATTTTGAGTGATTAAAGCTCCACTGTTAGTACATTTTTTACAGACAATATTAATCGTAGTGTTGTATGTTGTGCATTTATTCATCCTTCCGACATAGCCGGTGTAAGGTTGAATTTTGACCCCGTTGAAAATTGACCTATTGGTCGTTTTTCAACGTTGAAAATTGACCCAAAAGACATTGAATTTTGACCAATTCCGTTGAATTCTGACCTTTATCATAAAAAACTGACATGGAAGTGGGCCATATTTCAACACTTTAAAAATCATATGTAAACAGTCAAAACACTTTGTAAACTATATTAACTCACTTCTTCAGAAGAAATAAATTCAAATGAATTTGTACATGAATAAATAAACGAGATATAAATTGCAAGATCCTAGTTTTTTGTAGACTTATACTTGCCCAATGCCCATTCATCCGTCCGTAACAAAGTAAACGTCCTTATATATCTTTTGAATCACAAGTAATAGATAAATGAGATTTTGTCCACAGCTGGGCCTAACTCGACCTACATTTCATGCATGAGTGGCTCAGATTCGAGTTTTTGTTAAAGACCAGATGTGAGATACTAGAACAGATAAATGATTAGTTTTTCGTCAGTAGAAGCGTCTTTCGGACAGCCATTAGGTTTCTGATAAAAAAAATTTACACTTTGACCTACATTTCATGCATGGGTGATTCAGGTTAAATGTTTTTAGCTAACATGCCTATATCAGGGTGAGCTTTTGCCATCACTTGGCGTCCAGCGTCCGTCGTCCGTCCGTCGTAAATTTTTCATTCAATGATCTTCTCCCCTGAAACCACCGGGCCAATTGGAACCAAATTTCGCACTATAGTTCTTGGAAGGTCCTTTTTAGCTCTTGTCGTCACTCGGCGTCCGTCGTCACTCCGTCGTCCGTCTGTTAACTTTTCACATTTTCATCTTTTTCTCTGAAACCACTGAAGCAAATTCAACAAAACTTTACAGGAATGGTGTATAGAAGGTCCTTTACAAAGATTAAAAATACAATAGTCAAGAGAGTGGTTTACCACCTAAATTGGGCACAGTCAAAATTAAAACAAATATAAAAAGACGTCTGAATTTAAAAGATAAAAAAGGGGTAAACAGCCCAATATTTCGACATGTAATGTCTTTTTCAGTTTTTACACATATTTTTACACATATTTGACTTGATGGTCTTCCAAATGTTTAGATTTTATCTGCACTGAAGAGACATAAGTTGTCGAAATGCGCATATGCAGAATTTAAATTCACAGTAACTTCGGTATTTAGTTATTTCAAGGGTAAAGTGAAAATAATAAAAAACACGTGTAAACACGCTGGAAGAAATAGAGAAACTAAAAACCTATATTGGATAAGTGTGCAGCGAGCCGAGACATTTGATAAATCTAACCAATCTTGAACACATTCATCAAAAGATGATTGAAATGATGGGGTCGTGAAACAAAAATGGGTAATGACAGGAAATTTAGTGAAAATGAGTATCAAAGACAAGAGTTTAAAAGACAAAATGTGAAAAAAATTCATAATTAAAACAAATATGAAAATAAGGTGATATGACAAACTGATGTAGAACTATACATTACTGGTACGAAAGTTCCTTTATGTTCAAACCTCGAGGTCTGAAAGTTCAAAGAAGATAGATGGCTCTCAGTTCGAGTTCCTGTCTGTGTTTCATGGTTCCGCCGGTTTTCATAAGGACAGTCACCCGCATATCCGAGATGCTGTGATTAGCGAGTCGGAAGTGCTTACCGACTGGGCAGTCACTGTTGTTTCTAACGGCGACACGTTTCGCCAACATATAGTTTACCACAGCTAATGCACTGAATCGCATAGATTACATTCTCGGTAATGCAGGTGAATCCGTTTTGGATGGTGAACACATTATTGGGCCCCCGTACTTCAGTAGTTTCCCATGTAAAGGGACAAGTATTACATCTGGACCTATTACACTTTCTAGTTCCCCTGTAACCAGCTTTAGAGATGTTTCTCTTGGATTTAAACGAGCTGCAGACCAAATGTTGCCTGAAACTTTTACCTTTTCGAAATGCTGAAATAGGTGTGGATTCAAAGATCTCAGCCATTTCAGTGTCTGCAAGGACTATGGATTTTAAATTCTTCAAGAGGATGTTCCGGATGGCAACATTGTGTGGATGGTATTCAAGCACCAGAGGAACACGATCACCATTTGTCTTGTTGACTTTAGGTCTCAGTGTATTGGTCCTGTTTTGTTTAGAGACTGAGTCCAGAGCCCTGTCAAGAACGGGTCTTGGGTACTGTCGTCTTAAGAAGAAAGAGTACATTTTCTCACATTGGACCCTGAAATCAGTATCATCACTGCAGAGGAGATGAAGTCTAAAAAATTGAGGCTTCGGGATGGCATTTTTGCAGGACAAGGGATGACATGAATTGTAGTTGAGATAACAATGCGCATCAGTGGGTTTATAAAACAATGAAGTACTGATGGCATTGTCCTGAATTTTGCAAGTTATATCGAGGAAAGAAAGCTCCGAATCGCTGATGGTAAAGGTATATTTGATGGCGGGATGATAGGAGGATACGAAATCAATAAATGATTTCAATTCTTGCTCCGAATCTGTTGAAGCCCCAAAAACGTCATCAATAAATCGCTTGTAAAGTTCAGGAATAGGCCCTTTGAACTCGGAGAACATTATTTCCTCGAGATAACCTACAAACAAACAGGCAAAGCTAGGCCCCATCTTGGTTCCCATAGCAACCCCTCCAGTCTGGGAAAAGAAATCTCCGTTAAACTGGAAAGTGTTGAGATTAAGGACCAGCTCTGTAAGTCTCAATATGATGTCGGTACTGAAATATGGATTAGGACGCTTGTCGAGAAAAAAATTTACTGCTAAAATGGCTTCGTTGTCAGGTATGCTCGTATAAAGAGCAGTAATGTCCATGGTGAAGATCCGAGTGTTTCTGCCAACTAAAGTGATGTCGTCCAAAATACTCAGGGCATGATTGGTATCTTTGATGAAGGAGGGCAGATTTTCAACTATGGGCATAAAGATTTTATGCAAAAAACTTGATATATGCTCTAACGATAGGTCTTCCTGGGTTAGAAGGTTTATGAATTTTGGGTAGCATATAAAAACGAGAAGTACGGGGTTGAAATACAATCAAGTTTTTGGCTTCGCCAGGCAAAATTTCATTTTCAATTGGCTCGAGGACAGTACTTTTAACAAGTTTTTGATTTTCTTTAGTATTATATTCGTGCAATTTGTTGTAGAATTTAGTGTCCGAAAGTTGTTTACGACCCTCTTCAGCATAAGCGTTGACATCCCATGCGACAACGGCTCCGCCTTTGTCAGCGGGTTTAATCACAATATCTGTTCTTTGTTTTAGACCCCGCAGTGCTGCCCGTTCGTCACTGGTCAAGTTATGCTTTTTAGGGGTTTGGTTTTAAGTGATTGAATCTGTCCGAGGTTTATGGTTAAATTGTTGAAAAATTGTTGCACAATCGAGATTGTTTTGATCGTTCTCCAAATCTTGGTCAGACTTATTGGCAAAAAATGCTTTGAGAAGGAGACGTCGGAAGAAAGATTGAACATCTGTGTCCTTTTGGAATTCATCAGCAGTGGCGGTAGTGGGAACGAAATTCAGTCCTTTTGAAAGGAGGCTTTTCTCAGCTTCCGTTAAAACTATAGAGGACTCTGGTACACAGCGGAGTTTCATCGACAATTGGAGTGTCAACTGTAGTGTATACTAAGACTTGACGGCTGGTGTCCTGTGAAATAGAAAACTTATTGCCAGCGCGAAACTATTGGACCATATGGTTAAAATCACATTTTCATCTTTTCCTCTGAACTAATGAAGAAAATTCAAACAAACTTTACAGGAGTGATAAATGGAAGGTCCTTAACAAAGATTGCTCATTTCGTTCCGATTCGATAAAAAACAAGGCCGACAGCACGGAACATAGTTTAACATTGGACCCTATGGGAAAATCACATATTCATCTTCTCCTCTGAAACCATTGAAGCAAAATCAACCAAACTTTACAGGAATCATGTACTAAAGGTTCTTAACAAAGAATGATCATTTAGTACCGATCCGATAAAAAACACGGGACCCTATGGAAAATCACATTTTCATCTTCTTCTCTGAAATGGCTGAAGCAAATTCGACCAAACTTTACAGGAATTATGTACAAAAGGTCCTTAACAAAGATTGCTATTTAGTTCCGATCTGATAAAAAACATGGAGCCAGCACGGATCTCATGTTTAACATTGGACCCTAATGGGAAAAAATCATATTTTCATCTTCTTCTCTGAAATGGCTGAAGGAAATTCAACCAAATATTATAGGAATGGTGGATGGAAGGTCCTTAACAAAGATTGCTCATTTCGTTCCGATCTGATAAAAAACATGGCGGCCAGTTCGGAACTTAGGGTTTACATTGGACCTTATGGGAAAAATTACATTTTCATCTTCTCCTCTAGATCCACTGAAGCAAATTCAACCAAACTTCACAGGAATGATGTACTAAAGCTCCTTAATAATTCGTTTGGATCCGATAAATAACATGACTGCCGGCATGGATCTCATGTTTAACATTGGATCCTATGGGAAAATCACATTTTCATCTTCTCCTCTGAAACCACTGATGCAAATTCACATAAACTTTACAGGAATGATGTACTAAAGGTTCTTTACAAAGATTGCTCATTTTGTTTCGATCTGACAAAAAACATCGCCGCCAGCACGGAACTTAGGTTTAACATTGGACCAATGGTAAAATCACATTTTCATTTTCTCCTCTGAAACCGCTGAAGGAAATTCAACAAAACTTTACAGGAATGATGCATGGAAGGTCCTCAACAAAGATTGTTCATTTCGTTACATTCCTATAGAAATATGGCTGCCAGCACGGAACATAGTTTAACATTGGACCCTATGGGAAAATCCAATTTTTGTCTTTTCCTCTAAAACCACTGAAGGAATTCAACCAAACTTTACAGGAATGATGTACGGAAGGTAGTTTATAAAATATGCTCATTTCCTTTCGATCTGACAAAAAAAAACTTGTCTCCAGTGCAGATTGGAGCCCTATGTGAGAAAACTATCCTTTTCATCATTTTTTTAAACTATTTAAGCAAATTTAAGTACATGTTTTTGCAAAAATTTCTCATTTCAATAGGACCAGACAAAAAACACGGATTCTAACGGAGAACATAGCTAAACATTAGACCCCAGTGGTTAAAAACATCATTTTTTGGTCATGCATGGCATAGAAGCATTTTGTCAGGTGAGCGATACAGGCTCAGTCTCTGAGCCTCTAGTTAAAAAATTGTATCCAGAAGGTCCGTACCTCATCCAAGATGACCACAAGCGCGAAAAACACAGTTTTAACATGAAAAAGACATGGAAAAGACATTCAAAGAGCTTCTCAAAAACTATCAGTCCAATTATAATCAAATTTCGGCACAATGGTCCTTAGATTGGCCCTTCCAAAGAAAGTATCCGGTAGGTCCATACCTCATCAAAGATTGTCGCAAATGGGAACATATTTTTAATGTTGGACCAATGGAAATGACATACAAAGATCTGTATCTCAGAAACTAGTAGTACAATTATTACCAAACTTAGTCACAGACGTCCTGAGATTGTTCTTTCCAAAAATAGGTATCCGTCAGGTCTGTACCTCATCCAAGATGGCCACCAACGGGGAACATGAATTTAACATTGATACCTATGAAAAAAGACATTCAAAGATCGTTGTCTCAAAACTATCGGTCCAATTATAATCAAATTTAGACACAATTGTCCGTAGATGGTACTCTTTCCAAAAAAGGTATCGGGCAGGTTCTTACCTCATCCAAGATGGCTGTCAGCGGGGAACATAGTTTTAACATTGGTCCCTATGGGAAACACATTCAAAGATCTTCTTTTAAGAAAAAACTGGTCAAATTAGAACCAAACTTAGTCATAATGGTCCTTATATGGCTGCAATCAGGAAACATCCTATATGGTTAAATGTTAAAACACATTGTGCGGTTATGCGGATGTAAACTAGGATTCTATTGGCTGATTTGCACCTGCTAAATAACCATGCCAGCCCTACACAACAAGACAATCAATAATCATGATAATGCAGTGTTTCACCTAGACCAAAGTCATTCAAAAGCGTACATATAAGAATTGTACATAAGGACAAAATTCACAAACATGCAGTAAGCATGGATAAATAAACATATCGACATTAAACATAGTTTACTTCCACGTAATGTAAAACTCATTTCAACCTGATATTTACATCAAAAAATTAAAATGTGAAATACATCTATACTTAAAATAACATGTAAATTATATGAAATATTTTATTTGCATTCATTTTCAAAGTTTCTCGCTCCATGTATTACGAAAACGCCATTTATTAAAACTTTATACACTATGAAAAATCAATACATCATTCGGCTGTGTATTGTCCAGGTGACGCGGTCAGTCGACATACCGTTTATGTGTAGAATCGTGTAGTTAAATGTAGGTCATTTTGTAATTATCGTTTTCTTAGTTCAACACAAACTAAGGTTTGCATAACCGCACAAAAATGTTATCATGCATTGAACCAACTAATATGATTATTTAAATAGTGTCGAAAATGGTTGAACGGCGCGGCCTGACGGCCGCTTGCCGTTCAACTATTTTCGACACTAAATAATCATATTAGTTGGTTCAATGCATGATAACTTATATTTAAGCCTTAAATCAAAATACATATATATGTTGAGAGACAGCTATAAATTATACAGAGTAAGAACGTTTGTGTAGCTGTTGTACATGGAGAACAACGAGATAGAAACATGAAATCAAAAAAAAAATCTAAAAAAAAATATGAACAAAATGAAAAGGTCTTTTAGTTGGAGACGACATAAGTGACACGTGTCTCGGTCCACGGTGATGTACCTGTTTTTCTTTTTTTCCCCTCACAAAGAGCTAACTCCGAAAATGTTGGCTTTTTCTTTCTTGTACATTTATTTTTTTTAGATTTTAGTTTTATTTCATATTTTTGTTTTAGCAATATGTATTACCTAGATTACAAGTTGAACTCCTGCCCAATTTTTTTAATAGTAGTCAGATATGCCTTGTGATGGATGATGAAGATTTTAGTTGCCATGAAAACCAAGCAAGAAAACTGAAATTTTAGAGAAATGACAGTATTCTGCTAAATTTTATGTTTTGTCTGCAATATGTAAACATAATATTATAAGGAGGACATTTCCCCAAATATCTTTTGATAGGGGCCTTGCATGTTTTAATTTGAGCAGTATTTATTAGGGAGGGAACCCCTGTCCAAATTATTCCCCACAGATGGTCTAAAATCCGTCAATGTGGATAACACATTCAAAAAAGATTTCTTCTCAGAAACAACATTCCAATTAAAATACAGTGGTACATTGATGACAGAAATAGATAAATTTAACATTGCGTATATAAGATGTAGTAAAGATATGGCCCCTTCATTTGATAGTTTTTGAACTTCAGTTCTCAAGAAAAATTCACAAAACAGCAAAAATATCAAAATACTGGGGAAAAAAATCATACCGAAATTCGGTATAGATATAATCACAATGATCCACTATTCTGCCCTGCATTTGGTTTTTAAAGAATTGTTTCATCTTATATTTTAACAGGCACATCAAACATAATCCGTCTACTTGGAAAAAAAATCCGCCCTGCAGTTGCAAATTATTTTCTGCCCAATTGGAAAACTATTTCCGCCCAATTGAAATACAAATCCGCCCAATTGCAAAACTACCCTTTGATGATACCTTCTAGTAGAGGCATCCGGAAGGTCCAGACCTCATCAAATATGACTGCCATCTGTAACATAATTTAACATTTGACCATATGGAAAACACTTTTAAAGATCTTCTCGGAAACTAGTGGTCTAATTAGAACCAAACTTAGTCACAATGGTCTTTAGTTGATACCTACAAATAGGGTATCCAACAGATTCGTATTTCATTTAAGATGGTCATCAGTGGGAACATGGTTTACATTGGATTCCAGTAAAAGAATTAGAACTTGATCACAAATTTCCTTGGGTGGAAGAAAAACATATCCTGCAAATTTGTTTAGCATATCAATTATATTTTTGAAGGACTTATTCAGATTAACAACCTGAATAAACAAATGAAGTGTGTTGGCCTGGTGAACATCTATCATGTTCTTCTTTCATAATTGATGATGTTGTTATACCAAATCTATTTAGAAGTATTTCAATTGAAATTGCATATGTAAGAAGGCTTGATATCATAGTCAAGGAAAATTATGTCCTTAGCTAGCTGTCAGTAACTGCGAGCATTTGTCCGGACAGTACCTGTGTGTATTGTCTTCATGTTTTATGTAAGGGTACTCGTCTTCATATGTTGGACATTTTTCTAGTTTGATTTTTACTGTGAGTCTTTTTGTGTATTTTTTTTAGCCATTCACCACACATCGGGGGGAGGGTTTGGATCCAAGAAAACGAGTTTAACCCCACCGCAATTTTTGCGCCTGTCCCAAGTCAGGAATATGTTGGTCATGTTGGCTTGTCCTTGTCCTCTTATAAAATTTTAGTTTCTTGATATTTGGGTTATTGGATGTGGTTTGTTTCCATTGATTTATTCACTTTTTTACCTTTCGGGCCATTTAGGGCTTACTATATGGTGTGAGGTTCCTCACTGTGTTGAAGACCATATGGTGACCCCTAGATGTTTTGTTTTGGGTCGTTTTAATCTGGATATGGGATGTTGTCTCCTTGACATTTACCCCATTTCCTTTCTTTTTCATATCTAAAATTTGTACATGGTACACATTGGGCAGTTCTCAGATTTCACCGATACAATCCACAATTTTAAAATTGTGATTTTCACTAGACAGTAACCCGAACTGCCATACACTAGCTGGACTACCAAAGTTTGAAAGTTCTATAAATCTGGTAAAGTCACTATCGCCTTGCATTCAATTAATTCTATTATTGTCCTCTATACTTTTTATTAACCTTGTCACTATGTTCTTCCACTGAGACTTGGAAGGGAATTCGCCAGAAAATACATTACAAAAAACAGGATAACTGAATAAAAACTGTTGAAGATCGTATCTTTTTAGAATATTTACAATGTCAGGTATGAATCTAAATTGCTGCCTTTTAGGGTTGTGGAGGTACTGGAAAAGTCTGTAAATGAAAACTTGTTTAGGTAAAACATCTGATGCAAACTGACAATTGAAAGTTTCTGTAAAAAAACATAATTTTCTGGAGAATCACTGTATATGTTTCAAAATCAGCGGTGTTCTTTTGATGTACAAATAATAAAGGTGCGACAAAACTAGTGACAAGATGAAAAAAAAAAGTTTTTAAACAATATTTATTTCATCAATATCAATCGTATTTGAAATATCTATTTTGGTATAAAAAAATCTTTTGCATGTACTTGCAAAATGGTATAGAGAGATCCTTCAATACACATTTCTAAATCAAAAATTTTGTTTTTATGTATGCGACAAAATAAGAATGTGTAATGAAGGAATGAAAAATCAGTAAATACATAAAAATAAGGGGAAAAATGAAAAACTTAAAAATAACCGGTTTTTATTCCAAATATTTATCATTTCAGATTTTATCTAAAATGAATATCCAATCAATGCAAGTTACTGTTACAAATGTCATCCTCGAGGGAATTCACCAACCTAGTAGCCAGAACTTCGGAGTATCTCCTTCTTGCATAGCTCTGTTCTTAGCTGATTTTGGCTTTTCTATTTAGATCCTACTGGTAATTTGTTTTCTACCAGCTTTTATACATTTGTCGGTTTATGGAGTTCCAAATGTTTTGATTTGATCTGCACTGAAGAGACATAAGTTGTCGAAATGCGAATATGCAGAAAGAAAACTCACATTCGGTTTTTGGTTATCTGTTACTTATTAGTGTTTCTCTTTGTTAACTTACACATTTTTTGAAAATTCTAAAAAATATAAATTAAGGCTTCCATGCAAATATCATTCGCATACCATGCATTACGTTGGTTTTAAGTTGCAGATCATTGCAATAAATGTATAACTTGCCACGACGATGGCAAAGCTAAGCTTTGAAGTGGAAGATTGTAACTGTCACTTTCAGTTTTGAAATTTACCGCTGACCCAACATACATTATATATACGGGAGAAAAGTCTTTCCAAAATTAATTTAAGCTCTGTTTTTTATTACGTTGATTAAATAGAATTG
Source organism: Modiolus philippinarum (assembly GCA_002080025.1). Classification (NCBI taxonomy): domain Eukaryota; kingdom Metazoa; phylum Mollusca; class Bivalvia; order Mytilida; family Modiolidae; genus Modiolus; species Modiolus philippinarum. The sequence goes on along the minus strand of MJUU01060066.1, from coordinate 17,200 downwards.
ACGAAATAATAGAAACCTGAGGCTACCAGGAGCCTGTTTCGCTCACCTGGCTTTTAGTTGCCACAATCAAGCTAACATTGTAAGTTATAGAGTTGATAACTTTGGTAGCTCGAACACCACCAATATCTTGAACTGTATTTAAAGTCTGATCATGTTTTACAATATTTTTTGTTCGGCTTTTATGACAAAAAACGTTCTTGCTAAGGACCACTTTCGATACCAGTTTTGAAGTCTAGACATCATTTTGTAAATGGCAGTCAACGAACAATTTTCAACTTCAGTTTTGGAGTCTCAACATCAATATCTATTTGGAAACCAAACTTCATTGAAATCGGACAATGTTGAATTTTCGTTCCTTTTTTGGCGGCCATTTTGGAAATGGTGGTTAACGAACAATTTTCAACACCAGTTTTGAAGTAGCGACATCAATAACCACTTGGATACCAAATTTCATTGAAATCGGACAGTATTGAATTTTCCCTTCTTTTTTGGCAGCCATTTTGAAAATGGCGGTCAACGAATAATTTTTAACATTAGTTTTGAAGTTGTGACATCAATACCTATTAGGAAACCAAATTTTATTGAAATTGGACAATGTTGAAATTTCCCGCCTTTTTTGGCGGCCATTTTGAAAATGGTGGTCAACGAAAAATTTTTAACACCAGTTTTGAAGTTGCAACAGCATGGCAAACATTTTATCAATTTACATTTAACCTTCATCTTCTATAGTTTTGGAAATAAAAGATGAAAATTATGAAAATTCCATGATAAAAGGGCAATAACTCCTACAAGGATTTTTGAATTTTTTTCAAAATTTCAGGGTGGGTAGATCTTGATATTCTTAACATTTTTGCAATTTACACTTGACCTCTATCTGTTACACATTTTGAAATAAAAAATAAAAAAAGCCAAAATTCTGAAAATTTTACGGAAAAAGGGCTATAACTCCCAGATGGGATTTCAGATTTTCTTCAAAATTACATAGTACGTAGATCTCATCATGCTGATCATTTTAATCCTCTATCAGATTTTTTGATATCTGTAACGGTTTTCGAGTTATTGGCCAAAAACTGCAATTTACCCCTATGTTCTATTTTTATCAACGCCAGCCATGGCCTAATCGAACACAAATTTGAGAAGCCATACTCTAGTAGTGATTCAGTCCATGTTTGGTTACATTTGGCCCAGTGGTTTCAGAGGAGAAGATTTTTGAAATTGTTGACAGACAGACAGACGGACGGACGGACGACAGACGACGGACGCATAGTGATGGCAAAAGCTCACATGACCTTTTAGGGCAGATGAGCTAAAAAGTAATTGTAAAAGTAACTTTTTGTATACATTTGTATTATTTTTAATGCTTGGTTTTTACACAAGGTGACTAAGTAAAGAGGTGTCAAAATAATAGCATCTTCTTTTATTAGAAGAGAGCTAAAGCATGAAGCTGTTGTATTTTGCAATTTTCTAAGCACTGTCAAGGACCCTAGAAAACTAGTAGTGGTCACCCATGTGGATCATCAGACCTCCATTGCTCTTGACCGGAGACGAAAATAAACAGAGAATTGAAGACAAATTAAGGTGGAAAGGAATTTAAAACTGCGCATCATTCGATATTTATTGCACATCTTACAAAAAACGCAATTCCTTGTAGGAATGCTGGCAAAATGATTTTCGATGTTTTATCACAATTAAATCTGATCCAATGTGCCACTTATGCATATTATTGAACTTTTCCAGATATTTCAGCAAATGCCTGTTCTTTTAAGGAGATATCATTTACAACACGAAATAAGGTTTTGTCCTTTATGGTACCTGTTAATTCCTCAGTTTTTGTAGGGGTTCACACTGTCCTTTATGGTACCTGTTGATTCCTCAGTTTTTGTAGGGGTTCACACTGTTAGTGTTTTAGTTTTGTAGCGTTCTTGTTCACTTTTGTTTGTTTGTTTTGTCTTTGTCATGCTGTCTTCAATTCGTGTTTGCTATGAAAAGTCGTGATTTTGGATTTTTTTATTCTGTTCATCATTTTTGCTTCGGTACTCGTTTGCCGATGTTTTGTTCAAAAATAAGATCGGTGACCCCCAAATATTTTTCATGCAAATTGAAGGCAAGTATAATAGCTAATAATTTACCTCATTTAAAAAAAACTATCAGAAGTAACTAAAATAATTTAAATTTTGTTTAAATTCGCAAAATTTCCCCTAATATTTTAACTAAAATAGCTGAGAGATCTCATGCTTATATGACAGGTGACCCCCAATCATACTTGCCAACCTCTAATGGACCAAATGAGGGTTATGACCCTCTCTCAAAAAAGAAAATGAGGGTCATAGAGCGCAACGACATTTCCAGACCAAGAAAAAAGTACTTACAACAGTTTTAAGTCCTGTAAAGGGTAAAAATAAATAGCACAATATTTAGAAAATCATTTAATTTTGCACATTCAACAAAGAATATATCAAAAATACTAGAAAAAGTTTACAAAATTCCAACATTTTAACCCCAAAACCATGAAAAATGTTACATTTTTTCTCAATGAGGGTGATGAGGGTCATAATTTGCAAAAGGGAGATTTTGAGTGTCATATACTGAAGAGGGTCACACCATAAAACAGAGGATGTGACCCTCCAAATGAGGGTGACTTGGCAACTATGCCCAATTTTTATTTCATTTTATTCTTTTTATGCTCTTATAACAAAGTGTAAGTCGTGAAAATATCAGGAAATCAGAGTTATTTGCCCCCTTTACCACCTTAAATATTAATTAACAATTGAATGCAATATTTCGTAGTTTCATTGGAGTGTAAAAGCGTGGACCGTAGAATATTTGGAATGAAGCGCTCTAGCGCTTCATGTTAAAAATATGTTACGGTCCACGCTTTTACACCACAACAAAACTACAAAATATTGCATTCAATACTTATAATTACATTCCTTAAATGGAATGGAAGTGTTCACGCAAGATGACTTAATAAAAGACGTGGAAGATGTACCATTTCCTTGTCTAGATTACTGCGCCGTCTTTGCTTACTATCAAGGAGTCACGTGCTGGTGGAGTTTTACGAACTGATAAAACACAGTGACGGAAATGATCGGAAGTACTCGTAACCAATCAAAAACGGGGATTTCCATACAAAGCAGAATGAATGTAATTATTAGAGAAATAAAAATAGGGAGACTTGATTTCACACAGCTCAATCATATCTTGAAATCATAAATGTAATACAAATTAAATTCCAAGGCACAAAATTCCAACTCTTCAACAGATCATATCCGAGCTTGTTAGCAGGATTTACCAGACAAGTTTTCAACATTAAAATTCTAGTCAAATAATCGTGACGTTTCTGTATAATTTTTGGTTTCATGGGAACGGCGGCCATTTTGAAAAATCTGAAAAACACCTGAAGCACCAAGCTTGGGAGTAGGATCTTCATTCCTGTAAATTCTTGTTTAGATTGGGTAAATGGCCTCGGAAAATTTGGTCTTAGAATATTACAGCAAGAAGAAGAAGACTGTAAATGGTAAAATTCAACTATGAACAATTAATAAACTGTGTGTATGGATGCAAACACAAAAGTCTCCCAAACAAACTCCCATATCAGAGTGTAACTAAGACATCTGTATGTCCTACTCAACCCTTCTGTATTGCTACAACCAGATTAAAACGCTTCCAATTGTCCTAAATGCTTACCTTTGCCTTAGTAACAACCATCATTTGTGACGTTTTAAGCCTCCAAATAAGTTCTACGCTTGTTTTATTACATTTTTGTAAAAATTCATCCAACTTGCACTGCTTTCGATTTCCTACCATTTTCCACTCGTATAGTAACTGTTGCCATTTTGGAAAATGTTATCCCAAGAATAAGTTTCCCTAAACAAGCTTCTTTTTAAATTTCATGCAATTTTGAGCACTTTTAATTTTCCCGCCTTTTTCGGATTCCATGGCAAAGACTTCGATTTTGAAAAAAGTTTACCCAAAAATAAGTTCCACACAATTTGTTCAATCTTCCTGTAAAATTTCATCTCATTCGGAGCACTTTTAATTTCCCCGCCCATTTTCCGTTTTCCATGGCAACGGCTTGCATTTCGAAAAAATTTGACCTAAAAACAAGTTCCATACAACTTGTACAATCTTTCTGTAAAATTTTATCCATTTCGGAGTACTATAAATTTTTCCGCCTTTTTCCGTTTCCATGGCAACGGCTGTCATTTTTGAAAAATTTTGACCTTAAAAAAGTTGCACACAACTTGTAAAATCTTTCTGTAAAATTACATCCATTTCGGAGCACTCTTAATTTTCCAGCCTTTTTCCGTTTCCATGGCAACGGGCCGCCATTTTGAAAAAAATGGCTCAAAATTTTTTCCAGACAACTTTTTATACGAATAATTTTTTAAGAGTGGTCATTTTTCCACAATGGTCATTATTCAACGCATGGGTTTTCAAATTGAAAAAATAAACCTTGAAATCTGCCAATTAGCCCGTTGAATATTGAGCTGATCAACATTCAATGGCTTTTGGATCAATTTTCAACGTTGAAAAACGACAAAAAAGTCAATTTTCAACGGGGTCAAAATTCAACCTTACACCTTCGCGCCAACCACTTAGAGGGGACATCTCTACAATGGATAAAATCTAATGTGTTGTCATTTAATTCAGCTACACGTATTTGCATTTTTATTTCAATATGATTTGTGATATCAATAGAAAAATCTTAATCATAAACTTAGCAGTAGTATTCCATATTGACTATGCAGCCCATATCATGGGTAGCTGCTAATTTAATTTCAAATCTATTCTCGAAAATACAGATATTTTAGATATTTCTGCATGAACGAAAACTTGAAAGAGCAAATATTTGCACAGCTTTTAAAGTAAATCAAAAGCGACACAGAGAAATCTATTGTCACATGAATTTTGAATTGCTGTAGTTGCAATACACGAAATTTTCAGGAATTTGTTTTAAAGCATTTGGTTGAACATGGTTCTGTATTGCTCTAGTAATAATATTCGAACCTAAAATTAATTTAACAAAATTTAGAGGAATAAAGTGAATATGTGCCTTATCATTAGAAAATATATCATGTTTTCATTAATTTCATCATTTCAAACAAAGCTTGCCAAATGATGTACGATTTTGTACAAATTATAAGTGATTTTGGGGCTATTTTTGTACAAATTATAATTTGTATAAGCTAATTTTGTACAAAATTACAATTTGTACACAACATATATAACATATTTTCACGAACACCTGTTATTATGAGTATTATAGAATTTGTATAACTTCTATAGTTTCCACATCTATAAAAGTTAATCCCGTGATTGAACAGTTTTTACAACCTTATTTTAGCCAGTCTCCTCAATTGTGTTAAATAAGTACAAACAAATAATATGTCCTTCGTATCATAGTCACACTTAATAGTTTTTAGTTATAACATATTTCTATCTTCTATTATTGATTTCCCCCAAACTTCACTAACTTGACTGACGGTTCGATTCTCACTTACTTAAACACCAAGATGATACATTATATAACTGGTCACCATGGCCATCCCGTTACAAAAAGTAAAGTCGTTCAAGATACTTGGTCACTATCTTAATAAAGGAACTTTTTGATATTGTAAAACTGTGGATTTATTTCTTAGAAATATAGAATTAGTTACTAAACATAATGTCTGCGTGCAAATTTATTCGACGTAATACACTTCAGTATAAAACGTCTTTGCTAATTCAACATGTTAGTGATTGTAAATTATTCTACCAGAAAACATCCGAGATGTTAAGATAGAATTTTATCTCCTCCAGTTCGCAGGGAACAATCACTATTAAACAGAAACTGAAGGAACCAAAAAATATGATTTTTTTTTCTACACTCCTTTGCTAGACGACTGCATATGTATGTGACATGAGTTTCACACAACCCATTGCTTAGGAACCATTTCAATATTTGAAGATGTTCACCTGCGGACTGTGGCAAAACTAATAATCCCATTCATTCATTCATTCATGACTTTATTTCCTCAAGATAGAGATTTATGAACATAATCTTACAAAGTTAGAACATAATAAGTTAATTCAACAATTAACAATTAAATAAGTTATACAACACAGAATATATATAATAAATGTTTGTAAATTTTGTACAGAGACAGAGGTAATATGTACATATATATATATATATATATGTATGGGTTTGCCACGAGCGCTCATGCATCAGGACATCCCCAATGGCTAAATCTGATGGATCTGCCGTACTGTGCGATACATTGTACAACATGAAGGTGGCATAAACTTCAAAAAGAGTCGTAGTCAATTATTTCTATATTTCTGACTGGTTTTCCAAGGAGGACTTGATATAATTGTTCTTCATCATACATATCAAGTTCGTTAAATAATTCCAGTGGAAAATTTTCTATAATACTGTCCCACCATACATCTTGAATAAGAAACGTTCCTAAACAATTGCAACATGCATGCACATACACGTCGCGAAATGGTCGGTCACAAACGCTACAGGTACCTTCATGAATGTTTGGAATCTCTGTGAGAAGTTTGGTTTTCGTATATCTTTGTATGTTTTAGCTAATTTCCAAAATTTTACCATTATAACATCTTTATGAATATTACTAAATCTATTAAAATCCCTATCGCCGGCCATTCTTGTTTTCCAACCAGAGGACTGAATGCTATCAATGGAGCTGTTAACAATAATTTTCCAACTGTCCTTTGATGGAAAGAAATTGTCAAGCATACAATCTAGTAGGTATGTATGCAGATCATATTTATGTAATATGTTTACAATATCCGGTATAAACCCAACATGTTTACGTCTATCATCAATAAAATAGGAAAATAATCTCACGAGAAATATTTTTTGGTAAGGTATTCTTCATCCAAGTTGCAAAGTTTTTGAATAAAGTACAGTTTTCTTCGGTCAATATAAGACACAATTGGTGAAGTCCTAAGATACTTTGACACATATCAGATCTGACTGATGTATGTAGATGGAGGATGCGTTTTACAATAAAGTGTTGGAAACGATCGAGTAAACATAAATCTTTTGATTTCAAATCATTCCATAGTTCACAGCCGTAAAAAACGGACGGTAAAATTACAGACTTATAAAGTTTTAAAAGTACTAGAGGGTGTGTCTGATTGGTTAATACGCTCGTAGCGGACAATGCAAAAAAAAAATTATTCCGTCCTTTCCTGCACGCGCTTTCTATTCGCTCATTCAAATTAAGCTTTGAGTTAAGCAACATTCCAAGGTGGGTGACTCTTTCCCACACAGTGATTACAGAATCACATAGGTTCCACGTATACTGTAAACGAACAAATCGCGGGTTTAATGAAAATTGAACAACCCCAGATTTTTTAGGGTTAAAAGAAAAGCGCCACTTATTTGCATACTCGGAACATATATCCAACAACTTTTGAAGTCCATTAGGAGATGTACTGATGCATGAAACGTCATCGGCAAGTGCAGGGCAACAACTTGTTACATGAAATATACCAGTCTTGTGATTACTTTTTTCCATATTAACTAATAATTCATTTATGAAAACTAAATACAATAAACCAGACAGGACTCCTCCCTGCCGAACACCTTCTTTAACGTTAAAGAAATGAGATTTACATTGGTTAACAACTATTGCACTTTTTGTGTTTACATGACAGTCATTTATTATAGACCAAATTTTACCTTTCACACCATTACTAAATAGTTTATACATCAAACCTGTTCGCCACACAGTATCAAAGGCTTTTTTGCTATCTAAAAATGCAATATATACCTTACTTCCCATTTCTAAATTATGGTAAATAGTTTCATGCAAATTAAATGAAGCAGTAACACACCCAAGGTTCTTTTGAAATCCTTGCTGTTGTGGGCTCGGGAATTTTTTATCTATAATAACATACTGCATTAACCTAGAAAGAATTATTTTCTCAAACACTTTATATGAACATGATAACAAACTAACTGGTCTATAGTTTTCAGGTGAATTTTTACTCTTATCACCTCCCTTATAAATTGGGACAATAAGACCTAATTTCCATTCTGAAGGTATATGACCATTTCTAACAATTAAATTAAAGAGTGAAGTTATGCTTTTAATGATTGAGGCACCGCCGTATCGCAAATGTTCATGCTGTATCCTATCGTTTCCCGCCGCTTTCCGTAATTGTAATTGTCGTACCTGTTCGGAAACTTCAAATTCATGTATAATACCACCGGGTAAGTAGTCATGTTTATCTATAATGCACTGCAAAATGTCATTGTATGCATTTTCAACAAAGTTCTTATTGCTCTTGTCGAAACAACTATTGTCTTTTGGCTCATATAAATCACTGAAATAGTTGGCAAAACAATTTGCTACTGATTCAGGACTATCACATACCGTATTTTTGTACACAATTCCGGGGTATATTTTCGACGAGTTAGTTTTAAATTTTTTAATCATTTTCCAAAACAAACGAATATCACAACCCGCAGCTTCATTTAAGTCATCTTGACCCATTTGAAGATATTGTTCGTTGGCCACATTTTGTACACGACGGAATTCTGATTTGGCTCGTTTATAATTTTTGTAAGATTCAAAATGCATCCCCTAGGACGACCATCAGCTATCCATAACTTTCTAAATGATCTTTCATTGTCATGTGCACGCTTTACGTTCATGTTCCAATAAGGCTTAGTATATTTATTGAATCCACATTTCGGAATAGCCATTTCGGCGGCGCTATTCAAAATTTGCACGAGCTCTTCATAGCCATTATCTACATTAGTTAAATCGTCATTTATTTTATTACATTAATCATTAGCTGATGCGCTAATAATTTCCTGATATTCTTGTATTTGTTTTTCTGTTATCTTATGCCAGGCAGGAAATTTACTCGAAGAACTTATAATACGATGGGGTTATAAGTATATGCAAACCAACTATAATGGGGAGGTGGTCAGATGTGCTACTGAATGTACCTTCAGCAAGGATTTCATAAGATATTAAATTTCTAAATAATACACTGTTTAATAATACATAGTCAAGCATAGTTTGTTTGGTGATATACATGTAAGTAAATTTTGGACCTTTGTTCATAATACTATTACCTGCATAGTGTAACTGGTGTCTATTTACAAAATTTAAAAGCTCATTCGATTTGAGAATATTTGACCTGTCTTTATCTTGTTCTAAACAACTAGCATTCAGATCACCAGCAATCATGACATTACCATATGACGTATAATATGTGAGTAGGCTGTCAAGTATGTTTAAGTGGTATTTGTAGTTTTCTACAGATTCGTCTGAGGGGAGGTATGTACCAAAAATAAAAACAGAACCTAGCGTTTTATTTTTTAGTTCAATACCTACGATGCGTGTAGAGTCAATATCGGAGATCTCTGTGATAGAAAACTGTAATGAGTTTTTAAACAGAATTACAATGCCTCCTTTACCATGATATGCCATATAATTTTCCGGTAAATGATCAGCCTTACTAATACATGTGTACCCTCTCTCAATACTGGACAAATAATTTAGTGACGTATTTTTTAGTTTATGTTCAGATAATACGCATATGTCACAGTTAGTGTTTTGTAAAAGGAGACTAAGAGACATGGTAGAGGACATTATACCCCTGACATTCCATGATACCATTTTGATTGTTGGCATATCAAATGTAAATACAACTAAATAATTAGTAAATAAACACAATAAACTGAATAACAAAATAATCATAATTATGTTAGGTTTAATCAACATCAATGCTCTGAGATTCTCTCTGAATATGCTGGTACCATTCTCTATTGCTGACCCATGATCTGCAATGAACGCCCTTCGGCCAGAAGTGATCAGAGTCTAGAATATGAGCGCAGTTTTCCGACACATTAAGTTTAGCCGATGTCGTTCGTGATTTTGCATTGAACAATCTAAGAAATGTCACGTGAACGCCTCTTTGTTCTAGATATGCTATGATACCACTTCTAGTTGACTTCGAATCAATTCCAGAAATATAGTAGCGTGCCGTACGTTTTCTAACTACTCCGGTGAAAAAATTTTCATCGCACGGTTTGACTTCTGCTGTAGAACCATCAACCCGCACAGGAATTCGATATTCACTCCGAGGTCTTTCATCGTAGGTTACATTCTCGTCTTGATGCGGATAGTTTCTTCTCGCGTTCGATTTTTCATTCAAATCAACATTACATGTTATAGTACGTTGTTCCTCTGATACACGTGATCGCTCACAATGTTTGTTGTTATCACATGGTTCATTTTGTTTATTAATAGAATTTCTAGTCTGTGAAGATGTTGTACATTCCAATGAACTTCTATCAGATACGCGTGATTGCTCAAGTTGTGCATTGTCACTATTTTCATTTTGTATATCAATAGAGGTGTCCACGTGGGTTTCAGTTAGCGAGGCTTTGCTTGGGGAGACTTTGGACGAATACGATTGTTGACAATGAGATTTTATTTCAGAAATTGTTTTCTGCAAGTTTGCTATAAGTTTTTCATGCCGAATACGATCACTTTGGATTTTTCCCATACTTGTTAAGTATTCACTAAAGTCAAATTCTCCGACCGCTTTTGACTGTTGATTTAAAAGTTTTAGTCTGGATTCGTATTGACTACATTTACAATCAAACGTAATAAGATGATTTTCAAAACGCTCTACAGTGCCGTTTAATTCGGATTTTAACTTTTCATTTAGTGTTTGTAATTTCTCTATTGTTTTCTTATGTTCAATGTTGTTCTTTTGAAGTTCATCTACTTTGCTCATAAGTGTTTGTATTGTAACTCTGAATTCAATTTTATGACAGTTTTGTAAACCGTTTTGTTCAGTCGTGGACTTGGTTTTATCTTTACGAAAAAGGTCTTCAACTGAACTAGGGTCACCACTCAGAAACATATG
>MJUU01060064.1:35061-48240 GCA_002080025.1 Modiolus philippinarum | reverse complement strand
GGTACCCTTAAATAATTTCTAAAACACATTTAATTGGAAAACTATTACTTATTTTTTTATTATACTCATCTCTAATTTCTAATTTTAATTCTGTTATTACATCATTTACTAAACGCTTATATCCAGGATGTTCAAAATTTATCGTTATAACATCTCCAAACTCTTTGTTTTCACCGGGAATAACAGCCAATAATGTACTCGGAGCACCATCAAGATAATTATAAAAAGTGCTTACTTGTTCTAAATGTAGGTTCAATGATTTATAGATAGCAAAATCTATGGGTCCATTTCCATAATGTTTTTCATTAGGTGTTAATATTTTTGTTTTATTAAATCCTAACATATATCTTAAACTTTTACTAATCTTAAATTCAAAAGGTGCGATTAAAGAAGCAATACCATTTGTTTCATTTACGGATAATTCAATATTTTCTTTTGAAAATTCATCCGCTATTTGTTGAAAACTATAATAACCATCTATAAGTTTTATGGGTCTCTCCCCAGTTTTTTTTATATGTTCATCTGAAATATTATCCCAACCTACGAAATATGTTATATATTTTAAACCTATACGTTTATTTCCCTCTCTGTTATCAATGTAAGTAAGTAAGTTTATTGTTTTATCAATATTTGAAATAGTATGGTACATTTTTTAGGGTAAAAAATGAAAAAAAAATTTTAAATATAATCCTAATGCATCATATAATCCTAATACTAAATATTCTGAAAAAGATTTAATTCTTAATCAACAAAAAATATTTGTAAATCAAAAAGAAAACTTTAAAACAACTTTCCCTGATTTATTTCAAAAATATCAAAACCCACCATTACACACCAACGAACCTTGGAATACATGGATACATTCGTCTTTTGATTGGTGGCAATGTCAGTTAAATTTTGCAGTCTGGTGTGCTAGTACAGGTTGTGGTGTTTCTTTTAATGATCATGTAACTGGGACTTCAAATCTAACCAATTCAATGTATATATTTCACTTATATTATTGTATAGCTAGAATTTTAAAAGAACTTAAATCACCTTTACCAACTGATTCTTCTTTGTTATTACAAAAATCCTTATGATAATGCTGCATATCAAAAAATATGTAATGAATTTCAAATTTCTCCTCATACAGATTGGAGACAAAAATTAGAAACATCTTGTCATGGTTTAGGAAGTTTTACTGAATACTATAAACCGAGTGCTGAATATAGAATGAATCATTATCAAAATGGGCCATTATTAAATATAAACGATTCTATTAAGCATACAATAGATATAAATATGGCTTGGACAACATTTATTTTAGATAAATCAGAAGGTTTTACAAAAGTAGGTATTGAACGTATTAATGAAAGTATAAGAACTTTTGTATGGGCTTTATTAGGAGCACAATCTCAAACACGTGTAGATATATTAAAAATAGGTACAGGATTTGATGCTCAAAAACAATTCTTAGCAAACGTTCAAGATGCTATTAATAGTCCTTTAGACTTACAATCCCAAATTTCTTCTTATGAAAATGTTTTAAAATATGCTAGTAGCAACGTTTATTATGTTTATGGTATTGGGTTATACATGTCTCCAAGTGATATGAGATTACAAATTGGAACCATTGTTGGTTATAACAACAAAATTGTAATCGCAACAAAAGATCAAAAACTAGGCTTTAACGATAATATAAATAATAAGCACGTTTCTCATTCTTTAGAAGGGGACCACTCGCTTCGCTCGCTAGATAAATTAGATGGAACAAAAACAAAAAAATCTTTACCAGAACTTATTCATGATATACCAAAACCTTCTAATAAATTTGTTCAAGATAAACCGAATATAGAACATGAAGAAAATAAACAAGCAATATTATTTGGAAGTCTTGTATTAGGTATTGTAGGACTAATTATTTATAAGATTTATTAATTTTATTTTATTTTTTTAAATATTCCCTTGCAGCAGCATATAATAAACCAACCACTAAAACAAGTAAAGCCCATAAATTATTTGCAAACCAATTTACTACGTCTTTTGTTGCGTTTAACAACCAAGACACAATTGCACCGATAATTCCCGGTAATGCAGCTGCTAATTTTCCTGCAAGCTTAGCTAGTAATTTTCCGAGATTTTTTAATTGTTTTTTTATCCAATCTTTTGCATCTGTTTTATCTGAAGGAGGCGGAGGTGGGGGACTACTTCCACTACCAGAAGGAAAAATTGCCTCAACAATAAAACCAATAATCATCCCATAAGCAGTTAAAACACTAACTATTGTTATTCCTTGTTCTCTAAATAATGTTCTAATTCTTTCCCCTAATGTTGTGTCTTCATATAATATTTTATGTATTGTCTCTTTAATTCTATTTAACTGTTTGCGTAGTTTATCTCTATGAATATTAATTGACTCCAGCATTCCACTTCTTTCAATTTCCAAATCTATTAATTCTTGTCTAATTTTATTTATTTTATCTTCATTTTTTTCTAGTTTAGCTAATCTTAATTCTTTCTTTTTTTCTTCTATTTGTTTATTTTTTTCATTCAGTTTTGGTAATTGAAGCGCAATCTCTTCTTTATTTGTTGTGAATTTTTCCATTAAACCCTTCATTTCTCTCATATCTACATTTGTTTGTGTTTCTGCATTTATTAATGAAGTTTCAACTTCTTTTACAGATGTTTCTTCATTTATTCTTCCTTGAGTTTCTCTATGAACTAAATTATATTCACTAGCAAATGATTCAATATCATTAAATATTTTTTCAGTAATACTGGTTGTTTCTAATAGTTCTTGTGCTCCTTGTTGGGAAGTTATTTCTTTCGATGGAATTTCTATATTATTGAGTTCACGAACTGGTCCTTTTTTTAACATTCTCTGAAACTCTTCTCTACTTTTTTTCATTCCTTCAGAAAAATTATAATCATCTACATCTAAAACAGATCTGATAAAATCAACACCGTAATTATTTTTAAGAGTGCTAAATTTATAAAATTCTAATACATCTCCTTTGTAATATGTTAATCTAACTTCCCTACCATATTCATCTCTTACAAATAAATTAATTCTTCCATTATCATCTCCCCCTAAAAAGAAATTTTCATAATCTTTATTTAAATATAATTCGTCATTTACTTTGTAAAATCCTTTTACCATTTGTTTGATTATTTTACTTTTGTGAGTTCTTTGATCTTCTGGTGATAAATTTTCTAATTGTTCAAAATATTCATTTATATACTGGTGAAACTCATAATCATTTTTAAAAGAAGTTTCTACTTCATTATCCTCATCATGATTATAATCTTTTAAAATATCCATTTCAATTCCTCCTTCAGCCATTTTTTAATTAAAAATTTTTATTCATATTTTGGTGGAGGGTCATTTACTATAGTAATTTTATTGAAGAAAATTAAATATTTTCCATTTTTTTTTTAATTTCATTTCTTACTCTTGCTTCTGTTTCTTCAATCAATTTCTTTCTTTCACTGTCATTTAATACTGTGTGTGTTTGTTTTGTACGTATAGTTTCTTTCATTTCATTATATTTTTCTAATTCATCTAAAATCAATTTAAATTCATTCTCATTTATCTGTCCATCAGTTAAAGATTTTGAAATTAAATTTTTTATACTATTCAACTTGCATTCTGCCATGGTTTTAATTTCGTAATGTTTCTTTGATTTTGTTGTAAGTTTACGTCTAATAAGTTTAACACAAGCACCTAAACCTCCACACGCGACAGCTGCAATTTGTATTGGAAGTAAGGGGGGCACTGCAATTCCAACACCAGCTAAAATAACGGAGGCTGAAATTAGACTTGTGTCTACGCCATCCGTTACGTTAACTCCTCGTTTATATTTCTTGTATAGTGATTTACGTTTATCTCTTTCATTTATTAATGTTTTTTCTATTTCTGTTATTTTTTGTAGTCTATAATTTTGTCCATCTTCTTTTGGTAATTCTGGATATAAATCTGGGGCCGTTGGTTGCTTCATTTTTAAGGTTATTTTTTTTTTGTTAATTACAGTTTAAACAAAATTTTCTTTTGACATTAAAAATACTTTATTACAAAAAGACAAGACATAATACTCTCCAAAATTAATAATCAAACACCGATATTGTTAGGAAACTACCCCGGTTATGCATAACCGTTTCTAAATATAGCATTCCTTATACGGAATATATATAGAAAGTTGTCCCAGTCACAGATTGAGAAAATACCCCGGTTATGCATAACCGTTTCTAAATATAGCATTGAGAAAAAGTCACTCCTTATACGGAATATAGCTGGTAGTCAACACATAATCCTTAACAACGGTGACACTAAAGTAGCGCCGTTACCATAGTCGATATGCAATCGATATATTCCAATTAATTGAGGCATTTCTTCTTTATAATATTCAGTAATAATAACAGACTGTTTCGTTGACCACATCCCTGAAATACACTAATTCTGCATTTCTTAAATAATCCAACAATTTAGATGAATTTTCTATTTCTTTTTCAAGNGGAGAAGATTTTTGAAAGTGAGCTAACGACGGATGGACGGGCGATGGACCCTAAGTGATGGCAAATAGCCAGGTGAGCTAAAAAAATGTTTGTTACATTTCATAGTGTTAACAAATGACAAAAAAAAATAATTGCATAAATAAAATAAGAAAAACATAACAAGAACATTAACATACATAATGGGGGAGACGGTTTAATATGAGGAAACTTCCGAATCCCCCAGTTATTATGTATTTCAAAATTGAATTTAATCGAGTAGAGACAATCCGTCAAATATATAACATGGTGTATCTGGTCCGATTATTATTTAAAGAAAAGTAAACAAATGCATACGTATTATGTATTCTGGTATATGCATGAAATCTTTATGCTTAACCCCTCACGGGAAGGAATCTTGGTGGAAGCCGTATACTGAGGGTATATAATTTTATTTGCCAGTTGGTAATGGGTCTGGAGCTGGCATGTCAGTTAACTGCTATTAGTCTTTTGCGATTTCATGTTTATGCCCGTATATTTAGTTCTTTCAGTTTCATTTTTTCACAATTGACTCAGTTCTGTTTCTAACTGAATTTAACTTGTTACTATTATTTTTTTAATTTATCACATTGGCTAGGGGGAAGGTGTTGGCCCAATAAAACTAGTTTAACCCCGCCGCAGCAAGTTTGTGCCTGTCCTAAGTCAGGAAATTTATTAAGCCGTTGTGTGTCTGGTCTGTTTTCTACTTAGTTTACCTTACATGTACGTCTATAGGAGTCTAGGATGGTGTCTATTTTGCTGAACTTGATTACTCTTTATTTAGGGGCCGACTTCGACCTGCCGTTGGGTGTGGGGTTCATCACCGTTCATTGAAGATCTTATGGTGGCTTTGAGTTGTTATTACACTTGCCTTTGGATCGTTGTCTCTTTGACATGTTCCCGTCTCCCTTTTTTTTCTATATATTAACAATCTACAGTATAGTGACAAAAGTGATAAAATATTTTTAATCTCCCTGTTTATTGCATCTAAAAATGATCTTGCTCTTCAGTCTTTAGAGTTGTATTTATAGTGTTTGTTTTGTGGGTGTGTGTGCAGTGTCTTTGATGTTCCGTCTTCTGGTGCTCTTGGTTTTCCTTGTCGCTGGAATTTGATTTTTGCAATCTTGTGCTTTGCTCCTTCGGTATTCTACTGCCATTGCTCTGAATTACTTTTTTAACTTTATAGAAAAGTTTTGTTATAATATCAAAATTACCGATCAATGTTGCCAAGAAAGGAAATCCATGAGACAAAAAGACAAATCAGGTGGTAACCAACGCGAAAATTGCTGTCCGCAATGGTCCTGAATTGGTACAGGCATTTCATAAGAAATGGCGGGTTAAACCGATATAAGGGTGCACCAACCCTCCCTTTCCATTGTGACAGTGTGCGGAATTAACTCTTCAGCAACTGACCTTGACAGGTCGTAAGTCAGTGAAATGGTCATTCCAGTACTCTATATATTTATCTTTTTGTACATATATATCACAAAGGAAAATCTGTATCACAGACATCATCGACATAGACGAAACAAAAAAATAACAGCGTGATATACAAGACAACTAAGATAACAAAATCACCGACAAACAACTGTAAATCGTCTTGACCTGGCACAGGAGTTTGATAAGCAGTGTCGTCTTCCAATTTAGAAATTTTATTATATTCAGTAGTATTTACAATTTCGGTCTGGATGGGTTGGCACTTTTACCGATGTCGATATTTCTTTTCAGCAGTTTGGAATCGATACATCCGAAGATCTCCAGGACACACTTTTTCCTTCTACAAAGAGAACAAAAAACAGTGTGTCGAAGAAAAACACAGTGAGTCAATCAAAAAAGTGCCCAAGTTTTTTAGAATCTACCATGGGGTTATTTAAGTAGCAAAGGTTCTTTCAGAATCTTTAAAACTTCGAAATACTTAACTTTCACATGTCAATGTCAACCATTACACCTTTTCAATTTATTTATTATGTCTTTCTCCTCATATTCTCATATTTAGAGCACGCGTAGGGACACCTAAGTATGTATAAATCAAGGGCGTAAAAATTGATTTATTGATTGATATGGGGTTTAACGTCATCTACGGGAGTATTTCAGCTATCTCATGACGGTCAGTTTTAGAAGTGAAGGAAGCGGTAGTGCAAGGAGAGAGCAACCGACCTTTGGCAGGTAACTGGCATACCTTATCACTTACGATTGTAAGTCGAGTGCACTCTTATAAGTAATGCAGTGGTTATAAACTACAATGGTTGTATAGGTAGTAGAACTACCTTAACCACTCGACCAGCCAGGCCCCATGGGCGTAAAGATGTATTGACCCTGATGTAATGATAAGTGGGAGAGCATGCTAAATTGACAATGAATACTCCTTGAAGCTATTTGAATCTAAATCTTTCTTGAAGAAAATATGAGTAAACAGCTGCGTCAAGAGCGCATGATACACCAGTACCAACTTTTAAGCAAACAGATTAAATGATTCTTAATAAAGTAAGTGAGAACCGAACCCTCAATCAAAAGAACGAACAATCCATAGACAATGGCAAAATCAGACACACTAAGAAACAAGGACACCACTTGAGTACGGGACAAAAAAGAAAAATGAAGACATGCATACAGATGAACAACACAGACCCAATAAAAAACCATTGGTGAGATCAGGTGTACCGGTAGAGTAAGCATCTCCTGCTTCTTATAAGACACCCGTCGTGTTGAACATGTCAACTCCGGTAGTAAAGTCGAATCCGATAGAGGAAAAATAAACTTTAGTTGTAGAGGGAAAGATCTGTGGTCATCTGGGAAATAGATATCCCATAACGATCCTAAAGATCGTAATGTCGACCGTAAAACTTCTGTAGTGATGACTTTAAGTTTTTTGTAACGTACCCTTGCTTAAGTAGTCTATTTGTAAGCAACTGGGCTCTATCAAGGAAGTCACTGTAACGACCACAAGCCCTTGAGTAGCGAATGAGTTGTGAGATGTAAAATCCACATGCTGGTGCTTTTGGAATGTTGCTACAAAGAAATAACTCCATCTGATGAAACTTGATAATAGAGGCAAGTCATATTTTACTTGCATTAATCCTTGCTAGAAGGATAGATAGAATAAGGAATAAAGAACCAGATCTGGATGGTGGCAGGCAGTGAACCTAAAAAAATCCAAAAAGTCAGATACAAACATTGACACAGCCTTCAATGGGTGACAAAACCATTGTTCGTCAATCTTTGATAAGGATTCAGTTCGGTAAGATGGAGCTCAAAACAATTACAAAAATAAAATAAAATAAATAAAATAATATATATAGAGGCTATCATATTTGCATGATTTTCATGCATACACTTTCATGTAATAGTTTGAATTCCAGTAGAATTGTGAAACACGTGCCACAGAGATATAGTTAGGATCTATCACACAATATGTAACCCATTTGTTATTGAATTCAGCTGACACTGGTTCAATCCCTTTTGTAGCATGACGGATAGACGGAAATAGAAGTTCCATTGACAATTAACTATTGCAAGAACTTTATGTTTCAAAGCCAAGCGAGGTAATAATGGGCTGTAATATTGGTAAGCAGAAATGCAACAGACATTTTGCTTTATCGAGTTCAATATGTCCAGGATTGGGTCTAAATATAAAGTAAAAAATGCTGTCTTAAAGTTATTTTTGTCATAACATTTGCTTTAGGTTGCACTCTAGTAAATAGCCACAACGCAAATTTCCACAGGAACCCCCTTAACTGCAAATGCTGTCACTCAGAAATGAAGAAGTTTCATAAAGATTCTTATGTTTCTTTGAAAAGATGACATGTACCACTTTCTTCTCCAAGAATAAAAAAATAGGGTTGTGCAGCATATTTCCCCACTTTGAATACTCCCAAATATTGACCTTTCAGGAACGTACAATTTTTTAGCAAAAATTCCGTCCCAGCTCCACTGACTATTCGGCAATTAGAAAACTTGCTCAAATAAATAACCACCTCTGGTCCTTATTTTTGTATCCTCTAAATACACCCATATAAAATAACATATGCTTTGATTCCATGGCAACCATTATTTGTATGTACTGCACATGAATATGTGTAAGCCAAAAAATTATCCTATGAAATATGATCAAAATGGAACAAATGTAATTGATATATCTATGAGATTTATTCCGTCTGGAGATTATTTCACCAGGTGAGCAGTAAATACTTTCCAGCTAGAGATTATTTCATGAGGCGAGCTATAAAATTTGTTCCTTTGGAACTTATTTCACGGTGGATAAATCAAGTATTCTGACATCTGAACATGCAACGGGCATATTGAAAAAGTTTTGCTTGGATTGGTTCTGAATAGTTCTTTTCTTTTAAAACACTGCTCTATAACAATATACAAATGACTGAAAGTGCTATAATAAACTAGAACAATTATACATAATTCATAATTATTTAATCAGGGCAGAGCAGCTGATGAGGATAAATGCCCTTAGTCTCAAGAGACTTAAACTGAGATCCGAAACACCACGTGTAAAATTCATATTATATTTAAAACAATCATTAACAATTATCTATAATTACAACTGTATTTCAGACACATCCCAAATAAAAATATATCAGAATAAAAATGCAAAAAAATCAAGTATTCTGACATCTGAACATGCAACGGGCATATTGAAAAAGTTTTGCTTGGATTGGTTCTGAATAGTTCTTTTCTTTTAAAATAAACCGTTACATATACATATATTATATTCTCTCTTTCTCTTATGTTTCTCTTATTCTTCACTTCAATTACATGTACTATTTAATTGATTATTTTTGTCAAATGTTTAATATGTATATATGTTATGTATGCCCTATATAGGGCCCATGATTTGGACAAATAAAATATTCTATTCTATTCTATTCTATACATATGTATATTCTCCCCAAAAGAGGCGTGGTTTGTGAATTGTGTTTGTTTACCTTAGTACAACCTTTATAGGTGTGGTTCTCCTTCCTGGTGTCAAATAATTTGTCACAAGTCATATAATGATACAAGTATGGAATACCATCAGGCCAAACTGCAATCCAACTTACGCTGTCCTGGAATACAACACACCTGACGTAAATCAGTCAACATTTTGCATTAGTTTTGTTCATTTTTCGGATTAACCAAGCAGATGGTGAAACTAAATTGACCTAAATGTTAAGGTGTTTTATTAAGGGTCTTAACAAAGTGAGTTATACCTTGGGTTAACGGTTACAGTTTGGACTTGTTACATGTCTAATTATAAGAGCACCAGTTTACAAATAATTTGGTAATTATAGAAAATGAAAAATGATTGGGGGTCGACCACTTGTAGGGGGATGTTGTAGTTTTTTTTTATTACGATGGACATGGGGGTCGAAGTGTCTACCAAACAATTTGTGAAAANCCCCCCCCCCCCCCAACCTTATTAATAATGCCTGTTACCTGAATTCGAAGGGGTGGTTCAAAATTTGTTCTCCTCCTTTAGTTAGTTATAATCCGCGTGGTTTTGTTTATCTTTTTCTGTATTTATTTTACATATGAGAGACTAGTATGCTCAGTATTGGACAGATTCTGCAATTGAACCAATTCAATCAATAAATAGTGTAACATTAAGATTTATCAACGTTTGTTAAAAACACCTTTTCGCAGTTCAAAATTTCCGGTCGCAAATTTAGGGTGTTCACCGGGAGATGCAGCCTATAGCAAAAAGGTGTTTCGGTCGATTTTTGTCAATTTTTGCCAATATTCAGTAGGAAAATTCATATTTTTTATTTCAGAAATAAGGGAGGGGTCCAAACCCTTGAGCCTTTCTTGATTCGCCTATTTTGTTTTGTTAGGAACCCAAAACTGTTGAAAACCTTATTGGATTTATTGTGTGATAATTCCAATTGTTATTGCAACGTCCAATTTCATTGGTCAACGTCACGAACAACAAAGTAGTTATTTTCTCGATAAACACTTCTTGTCCATTAATACGCTCCGAGGAAAAAAGTGCAGTATACGGTGACGTCAAATGCAGTGAAAACATTGTTTTTATATCAAAGGATTGGAATTATAAGAAATAAAAGTAATTTTGGAGGAGTTTATGGATGTGTAAACGCGGCCTTTCACTCACAAACTTTACATAAAGTATTTAGTTTGTGAGTGAGTCGGCCGCGTTTACACATCGATAAACTCCTCAAAAATGACTTTTATTTCTATATTGAATTCAGTCCGTTTTCTGTCCATGTTGTCTGTCTTGTAGATGTTGTGTTTAGATTTGGTAGTAATCTATGACAACATATGCTTCTTAAAAACGTGACAAGCTGAAATTGGAGCCAGTTTTTTAGCTTCAGTTTTCACTAATTTCTGAAAAGGGAACGGAACGAAAATGTGAAAAGCTAACATACGGACGGACGACGGACGCCAAGTGATGGCAATAGCTCACATTGACCCTTGGGTCAGTTGAGCTAAAATGAAATGTAAATATATTTTAGGTGGAAGGTCTGTCGGACAAAATAACCTAAAGGATCTCATAAAATAATGGTGAAATTAGGACAGAGCTTTGCAAGAAAAAGAAAGTTCTTTTGTTTTTGTAAATGTACAGTAAATGTTTTATACCTCGGATACTAAAAAAAAAAATAAACTGTCGATTTTGTAGCCAACACCTGCACAATTATGCTAACGTTTTGTATTTCGTGTACCTTGTTAAGATCGACAGAACGTTCAAGTACATAAAACGACCGAACGTTTGTACATAAAAGAGTTATCCGATACTTCCCCGAAACAGCTTGCCCTTTTATATACTTTTTCAACCAAACTTGCAGTAAATCTTCATGATATATAAAAAAATAATTGCAGATGTGCATCCTGCATTTTGCTTTCGTTAATATTTTTTCTAGCTTGTCTAAGATATTGGACGAAAGGTATATATTTAAATAAAATGTGAATCAAATAGTAATGTCAGATGTGACAAAATAAAGCATGGACCCTTTGATTTTCAGAGAGGGGCTACGATTTTTTTAAGGAAAAAAATCTAGCACTGATTTTTGAAAAAAAATTCTCTGACCAGCACCTGGCCCTCTCTCTATTGATTTGAAAAAACAGCTTACTCAATAAATTTCTAATCATAGTGTATATTTGAAAAATAAATCCCGACTCAGGTAAAAATCCCTGAAAATCAAATGGACCGTGCCTAGCCGAAACCAAATCCTTCTACAATATTAAACAAACATTCAAAGTTACAGAAATCGTTCACTTTTTCATTTAAAAAAATTTCTGCATGAAAATTCATGATATTATTATCCCCATGATCACGGAAAAATGTTTATACATTCAAAGATAGAAACGCAGCCACGTGAGCTTTATTCAAAAAAGACACGCCTCTTTCTGATGGACAGGCAGATGAATAGGTACACGTGGCTTTGTAATCATTGTTGGTCGATACAACCAATTAAACTGTGTGTTACAGAAATTGTTGATTTTGATCTGTCGTACTAACTTTTGCTCAGAAAATGCATTTACTTTGATGTAACGCCAAACTGCAGTGCAATTGAGTGTAGGTCAGTAGACATAATCATATTTAAACTAGACATTGTTGTTCAAGTCCATTTCTCTTTACTATAAGCTGATATAGACTTTATCGTGTGAAAACATACTATAGAATCTCATGGACTTCAGAAATATGCTGAGAAATGACCTTATTCCTATAAAGTTTGATTGTATCTACAAACTGCTATCCATAAGCATTAACTTTATCTGTGACATTTTTTTCTGGTTTAGCCTATTATGGTGCAGGTGATAGACTTTCTTTAGCTTGGAGGGACACGTCTGTCGATAATTTGAAATCAGATATTGATCTACATGTAACAACTTGGTATTTCGAGTCCTCTTCAATTCTTCCTGATGACTTACCTACCTTTTGATTATTCTCTATAGCAACATGAACATCTGGACATGCCATAGGCTCCGTCGGTGCATATATATAGTCATGTACCTTTGAGCAACCACAAGACGACTCCCAGTTAGATGTAAAATTTAGGCATGTTTTTGAATTAGTCAAACTATATGAAACAACATTTCTTTGAAAAGCAAATTATTTAAGGGATCTTTAATTAATTATAAGTGTGTTCTATTAAATGTGTAAAAGCGTTTGTCTTATTGATGCAACTTTCCGAATGACAACCTATAACCGAACAGAGAAAACTCAAAAGTAAGGAAATTCTGCTTTGTTACTTATTCAAACTTTGTCAATCTCTAGATTTTTTTATTGATTTTAAATTACTCGTCTTACTTTACCGGTCTCACCCGTAAAATAATAAATTGCCCTAAAGCATCATCTGCGCATATGTCAAAATATTCCGAAGAAATTTGGTTATCTTTTGCCCAATTTCTATGTATTTTCAAGCTTGTTTATATCCAATGTTACCTTTATATATATTTTTTCGATTTGATTACTAGCTTTTGAGCAGAATTTGTCTCCTTAGAAAAAGGTTTCCCTCTCGATATGTTACAGGAGCCCCTATAATTTTGAAATAGAGGTGACACTTGGACAGAAATGATGTGTAATATATGAATTTAACAATCGCCTGCCTCAGTTAAAATATAACACATACAAGCATCTTTAGTTTTATATGCTTCATTGGTATAATTCATAGTAAAACCTCTGAATATTTAACAAAAATATTCTTTAATTACACCAAATAAAGC
>MJUU01060064.1:3229-34878 GCA_002080025.1 Modiolus philippinarum | reverse complement strand
TCAGAAAATCTTATGGTATGATACACTATTCACCTCGAAAAATGAAGTTTTTGTGTATTTTTTTCTTACAAAGGGTTATCTGTATTTAACTGTATTATTTCCCTTCAAAAAAGAAATTGATTGACAAAAGAATTATATCATGGATAGAATAGCACCATTTGCATATTATTTTACCATCAAAATGGGGTTCCTTTTTGTTTTGGTAATGTGCCAATCTTTATTCTTTTCTCACTCTATTTCTTCTTTTAAAATGGGTGCTAGTAAAATCACGTGATCAAGTAACTTGCACATGCGTGTTTTGATATTTGATTGTACAATCTTAAACTACATATAATGTAGGTTACATTGAAACATATTATATCAAAATTCCTGGTGGGCTTTTTTGCAACCCATCCTTTATCAAAGATTTAAAAGAAAAGAAAATATGACAAAGCATTGTGCGTTCACCATAACGACTTGTCGACCAATCGTTAATTGAGCTAAGATAATTTGAAATACTTTGTAAATAAAAAAAATTCAATAGAATTTCACAATCTTACTCATTCCTACTCGATTCGGTCTCTTCTTTACTTTCAATATTATGTTCATCCCCATTACACTCTATACTAATATTTACATTTATTTATGAAAAAAAACTTTCCAAGTAAGAAACACCAATGATATTACAAGACCAATTAACTGTTATCTTATTGAAATTTGTTTATTATTTTATATGGTGAAAAAGACATATATACATAATGTTTTATTTTTTTGCGAAATAAAACAACACTTACACTTGTACATTTGAACTCAGTAGTGACAACTGAGGTGGTTTTCTATTAACTTAAATGTTTATTGGTCCAAAGTCTCAATATTTTGTACTTTTTGCATGAAAATGAAAAAATTCTCTATTGTTTTTGGTCCGACTAGATTTTCAATGATCATGGGCCAGAGGTCTAGTGCGTATTTCTTGCACTGTTCTCTTTACTTGTAAATCTTACCAGTTAATAAATTTTGAACTAGATCTATGTTTCAGTGCATACTGTATACAATGACATTAGATTTGCTGGTACATTCCCAACAATTTTTGCATCTGAAGTGTTTACCACCATTGCGTTGGCATCATAGTTGTTGTTGGGTTCTCTATCTACGTTGCAAATATTGTTCCTGCATCCAGCTTTACTTTGTATTGATGACAGCTTTTTATAGTTGATTGATTTTTATGCCCTCGCGACGAAAAGTCGGGGACATATTGTTTTACCCTAGTCCGTCCGTCCAATCTCTGATAGCTGTTATTAACGCTACAGTTATTTTACTTTGCACAGTGATTAGACATGGAATGAGGGAGTGCATATTGTGATTTTGATGGGTAATTGAACTTGGCTATTTTATCGAAATCTGTATTCTGGAACTGTTATCCCGGATAACTCCTCCCACAGTTTGAAAGCTGCAGTTATTTTACTTTGCACAGTGATTAGGCATTGATTTAAGATGTGCATATTATCATGGTTTAAATTTTAGCCAAAAATGGTGATTTTGAGGGTAAGTTGAAATTGACCATTTTATCGAAATGTGTATTCTGGAACTGCATGTTATTCCGAATAATTCCTCCCACAGTATTAAAGTTACAAATATTTTACTGTGCACATTGATTAGGCATGGATTGAAAATGTGCATATTGTCATAGTTCAGATTTTGGCCAAAATTTGTGATTTTCAGGGGTAGTTGAACATTGCCATTTTATAAAAAACATGTGTTCCGGATAACGTATACCACAATATTAAAGCTATATTTGTTTTACCCTGCACAATGACTAGACATGGATGGATTCAAAATGTGCATGATTTTTGGCCTAAATTTGTGTTTTTGTAGGGTGTACATATGTACATGTAGTTAGACCTTGCCATTTTATTGAAATCTGTGCATTTGAAGGGTCAATTCTGTATAATTCATGACCGGTTATATCAATAAGCTGTTCGAGATGTGTGAATTTAAAATCTGTTTATCAAATGCCTACAAAGAAGATGTTTATGTTTTATATCCAATTGCGGGTGAATCATGTGTCTTACAGACACATAGTAGCTTAATTGTGTTCAAAACATGGATATAAACACACCAGGTAAAGCATTGGATAATGGCAGAGGGGGAATTTACTGTCTCTCCTTTTCACTATAAACATGCTTGACTTTGAGAAAAAAAAATCTCACACGTTGAGATTACCGATATCCGGATTCGATACATATATCCTCAAGATTTTGAAAGACGATGTTTAAAAATGCAAAATGTCTTTGCAAAAATAATCAATATTTGTCCACCCGTCAAGTGTTGTCTTCCCCCGGGAAGACAGCACTTTCCAGGTTGACAATTATTGATGTCCACCTCCTATGAGGGCCAAAATTGTATATCAATGATATATGTTTCTTAAGTATTGTGTGAAAAGACACATTTTCTAAAAAATATAAATTCATAAAATTGTCTTAAGAAATTCCATTCTTTGTTTTTACATGTCACTGAAAAAAAATTGTATCTTTTATTTATGATATCGGTGATTTGCCAATAAATTTTAGTCAAAAAATGTTTATGTCCCGTTGCATCCTTACTGCGTTACTGAAAAATTTAGCTCTTACTTTTTCCATTTTTTCAGCGTAAGTTTTCCTTATTTTTATTAGAGAAATATCACTTTCAATCATGTATATGTTTTTGCACTTTGACTTTGGACATATTTTTGAAAGCATTGAACTTGGTGTTCATTTGTAAACAGCTGTTCATAAAAGTTTTGTGAAAAATGTGTACTCTTCGTGATGATTATCATCAAAAACTAAAATTATACCTTAGGGGCTCACTCATCACATTTTTGAATTTGTGTCAGATTTCGGAACTAATCTGATTTTCTTAAACAATTTTGCACACGGACCCCCACTTTTTATTTCATAAATGTCTTCTATAGGTAAAATGAAGATACCTGACAAGTTTTCATAAAATTCTTGATATAACTTCCTAGCTTTTAGACAATAAAATAGTTCCTATATTTAACTAAAAATCCAGAGAAATCCATTTCCCGCCAAAATCTTTTAATGCCTTGAATCCGTTAAAAACGCACGGACCTATATATCTTTTTTTACGATTTCATTAAGTCTACAATGCTTCATCAATTAAAATAGGTTTCAAGAAATCCCTGATATAAACATCGGGAGTGAGCCTCCTTAAAAATTTGTTTTGGATAGTTTGAATATACAGGATAATCTGACCTTCTTGTCTAATTCGTTTAAAGTTTCACAAATTAAGCATTTAATTAATTTTCAATTTATTTACAATTTCTAATCTTATTAATTTACAATTTACAATTGAATGCACTACTCCTCATTTTGCCATGTTTTCTGGATTTTGTGATTTTTTTGTTGTTGCTCCGAAATTTATTTGGATATTTATTTGTGTACTAAGCAGAATCATTCAAATATTGTTGATAATTAGTTTCATGAATATATCTGTATATGGTATAAATCAATAATTCAAAGGTTGATTGATTGATTGATTATTGTTTAACGTCTACTGAGCAATATTTCAGCTATATCAAGACGAGAACAAGTTTGTTAATAAATAATCACTTTGGGGTATGGAAAGGGCCATGGGACGGGAAATTCTGACTGCCATTGGAAAAGTAGGGTGAAATCGTCAAGGGCAGGGAATTTCGCCTTGCAGCCGATCACCTACGGACCACCTCAAAAAGAGCTTGCTACAAGGGTTCTTTAACGTGCAGGAAGCGTGGCATTTCTTCCAACACGTGGACCTGAGTTTACATCCCATCCGAAAGATGGGTTGTGTATTTATTAATCCCGCACAACCACGGAATTGGTCGTATTTCTATATCCCGGGACCCTCGGGGTCAGCCTCCGTTTAGGAGGGGTCACACCCCGCAAGCCGGAGATACTAGGCCCTATTTCTATATCCCGGGATTCCCTCGGGGCCCTCTGTTAGGAAGACTCATACTCCAAGCTCAGAGGATGCTGCGGGCCTATTCATAAGCCGGGACCGCGCACGGCGGAATAAATCAAAGATAGAGATTACAAATAAAATAATATCAAAACAAGAATATCAATTTTCCCTCTACTAATTGAACAGGTTTTGAGCGTGTGCGTACGTTGGGGTGTCGGTAAGGATTGTTCATAAATCCCATTTGATGTTATTTGCATCTTTAAAAAAAAGACGAATTCGTCGACAACATTTAGTATATTAAATATACCCTCCTTTTTTGAAAAAAGAAATAGCAGAGACGTTTCAAATATTTTAAAACAAAACATCATGGAATGGTTCCGCATCGCATAAAGAAACGGTATATCAACTATACATTAAAGCCTAAGATTTGTCTTAGCAGCGACTAAATAGGATATTTCCGCGTTAGTCGCAACAAACTCTACAGGGACTAAGTCGGAAATTTTATTGTTAATCTCATTATTCCAGTATCAACTAGGAGGAAATTTCTGGGATAAGCGCATTGCAGTTGAAGGGACAATTTTTATCTTACTTATAAAGTAAGATCGTAGGATTATAGACAGCTGGAAGGGAAAAAGTCACCGGTATGAAAACAAAATAATGCTAAAAACCACCATTAAATAATAATTTCTGTATGTGCTACCGATTTGTCCTTGTGATTGTTTTCATACTACAGAGATTTACAAAAAGTTTTTTCAAAATTTCACCATGGTACTGTTTGAGGGTTAGAGAAGTAACATGTGTCATGGATTTCATTGGTTTATTGTCTAAGGGTTAGAAAATGACATTTACCAATCCGCTACCAAACAGACATTTCAAAATACTATATGCCTCACTGATAGTGTGACGGGTGTCGCTAGCGGGACAGGACATGCTTACCCTTCCGGAGCACCTGATGTCACTCCCGGTTTTCATGGGAGTTCACACTATGAGTGCCTTAGTTCTTAATGTTATCTTTTTATTTCCGTGCATTGTAGCTGTCTCACGTCCTAGTTTTGTCTTTGTTTTATCTGTTACCGTTTTTGCCATGTCTTTGGACTTCGAATTTTGTAGGCATCGCTTCCCTTGTTCCTTCGGTATTCTACTGCCGTTGTTTCTGAGATAGCAGACGCAATGCATTTTTCGGCTATCCCGGTAATTATGTTATATTCTCAGAAATCATTCCCCCTAGGGTCTGTTGTCAGCCTTAATTTTATTTTTTTTTAAGTTTCAGTCTCAGATATAAACATTATTTATATTTTTCTTAGAAATGGTGTACTTGTACATGAAATAATATCTCATGTGTACACTTTGTTCAATAAATATTATCTAAATTTATGTAAATTCTAAAACCGAAGGATTAACTCCCTCCATCGTAGTTTTGTCCTTTGCTATATTTGATATTACTGATTATTCGGATAATGCATATTCGGGTTTTATGCATTCTAAACATTTTTTGAATATGGATTTCCTTTGTTTGGGTCATAGTGCTGCTGATGAGGAATTAATGTCTGAAATGGCCATACAGCTCATTAAAATTATTGCAGTTGGAGTTAACATATGTCTTATAGTCTCATGTTCATTTACTCCATATCTTTTCATAAAATATTTAATACAGGAGTTTGTAAACAATTCCCCGTGGTAGAGATGTATGCTCTTTATTTTTCTTAGATATGGTGTACTTGTACATGAGATAATATCTCATGTGTACACTTTGTTCAATTAATATTATCTAAATTTATGTAAATTCTAAAACCGAAGGGTTAACTCCCTCCATCGTAGTTTTATCCTTAGCTATATTTGATATTAATGATTATTCGGATTTCGTTTGGTTTTATGCATTTTAAACATTTTTTGAATATGGATTTCCTTTGTTTGGGTTCTAGTGCTGCCGATGAGGAATTAATTTCCGAAATGGCCATACAGCTCATTAAAATTATTGCAGTTGGAGTTAACATATGTGTTATGGTCTCATGTTCATTTATTCCATATCCTTTCTTAAAATATTATGACATTACTAAATATTTTTGATTTTTTAGAAGAAATATGATATATGAGAGTCACAGTAATATTACCTGCGACTAAATCTGAAATTTCCGGGATAGTCTATTAACATATAAACAAGATACTCTGCTTGAATCCTTTAAATAAGCTTCTAGATTAAGTGACCTGAAAATTTTACATGCATACTGGCCTCTCAGTGATACTACCAATGTCTACTGAAATATATGATAATTCTTGACCAAATCTTTAGGGAAGTTTTGAGTTTGATTTTCCTTCCGTAGTTCGACAGTGTATTACCAGCAGACTAGGCTCCCTGAGCTAGCCGGCGAATTAGCGACGAGCACCCCTTGACCCATCTCTCAAAATTACGTATTCTCTCTATTCAAGTTTGTGGTCATGGGGTTAGTAGTCTATCCGTATTGGGTTTTATTCGTATGTTTCTTGTACTATAGGGAAACGGGACAGATAAAGGGAAGGCTTGGGTACCCATAAACTGGTTTAAACACTACCGCTGGCTTTTGCTAGTGCCGGTACCAAGTCCGGCTGTCCCGAGTTCCTATCTTTGTTTACGTTTGTCCTTTGTCTTTTGTGTTTTTTCTGTGTAGTCCCCTAGCAGATTGTGGCATGTAAATATAATTTTCAGCCATTGTAGATGTTGCCTGTTGTCCCTTTTATCCATAAAACATATATGTGCCCTTCTCACGACTGTTTTGAAAATTTCAGTAGATTGTCGATAATTTAATCTATTACACAAATAATATATCATCGAAGGGACATCAACTGAACTTGTTAAGATTGATTTTTATTGTAATTCCTGTACATACCCATATATATCTTAAAAGTTTTTACGTTTAATTTCTGTATTCTTGCTTGAAACTATTATGGTGATAAAAACTGGTCATCTTCGTATGGTATTTTTAAAATATGTTTAACAAATAAAGAGATATGGATTTATGTACATGGGACAATATCCCTATAATTGCATGGTCAGATTAAGCAAATGGAACAACGCTTTCATTGTTGTTCTTCATCTTGAAGTTACCATGAGGCCTGCAACAAATAGCAAAAATTCCTACCTCATAGTAAGATCCATACGGCCCTAGCACAGGTTTGAGCGGAATTCACTTACTAAATAACAAAATACCGAAGTTACCGTTAATTTATTTTCTGCATATGCGCATTTCGACAACTTTTGTCTCATCAGTGCAGATCAAACCAAAACATTTGGAAGTCCATTAACCGAAAAACGAGTGAAAGCTGATAGAGAACAATTAACTTGCCAAAAAGACCTAAATAGACAAGACAAAATACAGCTACGGACAGAGTTGTGCATGAGGGAGATATTCCTTAGTTTTAAACAAAATTTTGTAAAATTTAGATATTGCAAATTTCACTAAAATCGGTTTTCGGATCAGCACCGAAGTACTGGTTCCTGGGTTGGTGAATTACAAACACTGTCATCTGTTGCCCGACAAAGGGACACATAGACAATATAACATATAAAAGATCACAGGGCACTCATCGAGTTGATTGTAAGAAAACTTTAAGCATTTACTTTTGATAGAAATTTGTATCAGAACTTAACGTTGAATCCACTTTATAACTGAGATGATGAATAGATTAAAAAGACCCAAAAGAAAAAGCATCTAGGGGTCACCGTGCGGTCTTCAACACAGTGAAGAACCTCACACCATATAGAAAGCTCTAAATGCCCCACCCCCCCNCCCCCCCCCCCACCCCAAATAAAATAAATAAATAAATTAAAAAAGTGAATAAATCAATGGAAACAAACCACATCAAATAACCCGAATATCAAGAAACTATTTTTTTTGTTTTAGAAAGCAAGGACAATGACCAACATATTTCTGACTTCGTATGAAGCCAGGTTCATACAAGGGCTAGTTCAGAAAAAAGACCATAAGCTAGCCAAATCCTTTAATTTCAGTTTCCGTTATATAGATGATGTTCTTTCATTTAATAATCCTCAATTTAAGGAAAAATTTCATCTTATATACCCAAATGAACTCGAAATTAAAGAGACCACTGATACACCATTATCAGCATCATACCTGGACCTATACTTCTACATTGACAAGCGTGACGATTTCGACTTTCCAATAGTGAACTTCCCGTTTTTGAGCAGTAATATTCCCACTTCTCCGGCATATGGCGTGTACATTTCACAAATCATTCGCTATTGCCGTGCCTGTAGTTTGTACAGCGATTTTGTCAACAGAGCGAAATTACTGTCTCAAAAACTTATACATCAAGGGTATGTTCAGTCACGGTTGCAATTGTCACTACAGAAGTTTTACGGTCGTCACCACGGTTTGACAGACCATTACAATGTTTCCGTTTCACAAATGAGAACAGATATTTTTGGGTAGATCCAGAGTTTGTTACCGGACTGACTTACACCGACTGTGACAAAACCGGACTTTTCACTGGCAGTGTGACGGGTGCCACGCGTGGAGCAGATCATGCTTATCCACCCGGAGCACCTGATGATAACTCAGTTTTCATAGGGGTTCACACTGCTAGTGCTTTAGTTTTGTTGCGTTCTTGTTCATTTTTGTTTACTGTGAAAGTACTATTGTTCGTGGGGTTCCAATTTTCGTGGTTCGCTAAAACCACGAAATTAAGTTCCCAGCGAACTGCATCTCTTCCATTGAGTTTTAATGCAAGGAATTCAAAACCACGAATTTAAGTGCCAACGAAAAAGTAATTTTTATGAAAACCACGAAAATTGGTGTCCACGAATATAAGTACTTCCACAGTATTTGTTTTGTCTTTGTCATACTGTCTCAATTCGTTTTGCTGTAAATTGCCGTGATGTTGGATTTATGATTTTCCTTTTCTTGCTTCGGTATTCGTTGCCGATGTATTGGGACAGGCGCAAAAATTGCGATGTGGTTAAACTCGTTTTCCTGGATCCAAACCGTCTCCCTATGTGTGGTGACGGGCTGAAAAATAAATACACAAAAAGACTAACAGTAAAAATCAAACTAGAACAAAGTCCAACTTATCAAGATGAGTACCTTTACAATGAAGTACATAAAACATGAAGGTAACACACATGGGTACTGTCCTGACAAATGCTCGCAGTTACTGACAGCTAGCTAAAGATATAATTTGCGTCGACTATGATATCAAGCATTCTTACACATGAAACTTGTGCCCATATCTAATGTTTTATTATGCCAAGTTTTCTTACTATTGACTGGATGACTGCCCCGTGGTTTTATGTCTAAATGTTGTGTTCATTTGCTAATTAATCATTTTGTCTGGCAATGGATGAAATCATTTATAAGAACACTTTGCCGGTTAATTTTATGTTTGTTGACGATCTTGCATCCATGAGTCATAAAACATAAATGCGATGCTAGGGACCTGTGTATGATGTAAGAGCATAGCTCATTGTTTAAGGCGTCATGGTGACTTCAAGATGAGGAACAACAAAAAGTGATATTCCATTGCTTGTTTTTGCCATATATTTGCAGAGACTTTGTCTCATTTTGCATTTACTCCATATCCCTTCATTGCTTATTGTGTATTTATTCATCTCGCACAACCACGAACATCCAGTTTTGGAGGGCCTGGAAAATTGGGTTCTACTTCTATATCTCGGGGGTTCCCTCGGGGTCAGCTGTGCTTAGAAGGGTCATACCCTGCTTGCCGGAGATACTAGGTCATATTTCTATACGAAGGGGTTCCCTCGGGGAGAACATCAACTGAAACCTATTTTGGACGTTTGCCTTGATACAAAAACTGGAAACTTTGACATTCAATCTCATATGTATATTTGACATTCAATCTCATATGTATATTTGACATTCAATCTCAAATGTATATTTTATCGTGTCAAAACGACATTGTGAACTATTCAGACCACAGGACTATTACGATCAGGAATTTGACTTGACCTCATACCCGTCATTTTGAATGTAAAATTTGTAGCTTTTGTATAAATATAAATAATTTCTGATATCAATTAATAGGATGATCCGTAAGTTAGCATAGCTTGTAGTAGAAACTTTATAATACTTGTCAAGACCAGATGACAGAAAACCTTATGAATTATCAAAATCGAAATTAATAATGTAAAGCACATTTAACTGATCAAGAGTTCCAAAAAAAAACTTCAAGTAATCATAACTATCTCTATCGGAAAAGTTCAGGTTTTAGCAATTTCTTCATTTTCTTGTCAGGCTTGTTTTTTTTAACTTTGATATTTTATTGTTTAACCTAGAGCAGGTTTTCAGACAATTACCTTGTATACATAAAAAAAAATAAATAAAATTGTTAAATTTTGCATGATTGAGTCTAACAATATGCGTTACATGCCTAACACCATTGTTTGAAATATTAGGAGAAGGTTGCGAATGTTTGTGATTAAAATTTAAGTTGTGATACGACTTTTATTCCTGGTTTTTAGATTTATTGGAACATAAATTACTTGTATTGTTCTCAGGCTTTTGACTGATCATTAAGCACAAAAATGCATGTTCATATATTTTGAAATCAAACTAGATTGAACAAAATTGACATTGGTTTGTTAATGACGTCTTTCCGACAGGTTTCATCTTTCCGAACAACCCTGACGTTGGTTTGTTTATGACGTCTTTCCCCCAGGTTTCATCTTTCCGAACAGCCTTGACATTGGTTAGTTTATGTCGTCTTTCCTCCAGGTTTCATTTTTCCGAACACCCCTTGAAACCTACTTTCTGTAATGTATTTTTCCAAACCGTAAGTGGATCAACGGCATTGGTAAGATGGAACAAAATGAACAAGTTTCAGCTTGTTATTGTTCAACCGAGTCCATTTGTAGTTTTGCACATAATGTTTTCAGCCAATTGTACATAATCTACCAACATACATTAAGGACACTTCACATGCTCAAGATCTTCAGTTTTTTGCCAGAAAATGCTGACTTCTGACTATTCACTATCAATTTCACTGCCTCTCTACACTGGTACCCCAACAATTATGCTATGGTAGCTTAAAGACAATAAAAGACTGAAGTGAGTCCTGACACTCAATATCTTTCATTTTCACTGCCCCTCTACACTGGTACCCCAACAATTATGCTATAGTAGCTTAAAGACAATAAAAGACTGAAGTGAGTCCTGACACTCAATATCTTTCATTGACTGTCTCCCCGTAACATCCTGCCATCAATTTCATTTTCAATATTACCATACACAGTTTTTCTTTTTTTCGAAATTAGTTACTATATAACGGATTGGCTAATTTCCACTTCATTGTTATATTGACCGTCAGACGCTCTCTGTAGCTTAAATTATGAGTCCTGCCACCCTAATTGATGATAGATGAAATTCCAGCGTCCTTCAGAAAACATGTCACAAGCGCTTTCAAGAGTGCTACTCCTGTAAATCCATGTGCATATAAGGGCACAAGAAAATGTAAGCAATCTTGCTATGTTACTTGTCCTAGGTCGTTTACTTGAGAGACTGATTTAACTTTGGGAATTGATTAA
Source organism: Modiolus philippinarum (assembly GCA_002080025.1). Taxonomy (NCBI): domain Eukaryota; kingdom Metazoa; phylum Mollusca; class Bivalvia; order Mytilida; family Modiolidae; genus Modiolus; species Modiolus philippinarum. Next base: position 23,429 of record MJUU01060064.1, on the reverse strand, counting down.
ATAGTAGTGTATGCTGTTGGTCGTTAACGCCGTTCCAAGATGATCTATGATGATCTATGTGGATTCGACTTGTCTAATTCAATACTCTCATACTTTCAATATTTTCTGGAATTACTTAAAATGGGAAGTGATATAACTCAATGATAGAGTACTGGAAAACACTATATAACGTCACTGATTGTTAAGAAATTAAAAAGGCTAATCCCTACGGACATAATCTGTGCTTACTTTTTCAAACTCCATGGAGTGATTGCACTCCCTGTGTTATTTTTCTTTCTGCTTTTGTGATTATTTCATAAAAAATAGACAGTAAGCGTTTTCCGGAACCTTATAAGATAAAGCCCTAACGGGGTAGTAAAACCTCCGTATTTGATGCTATTTCATTTATCTGCTTTGTATTATGCATACTGTGTATTTGATGTTAGTTCATATATCTGATTTGAATTATGGATGCGATTCATCTCTTGAAGATAAACCAATCCAAGTCCTTCGTCTTCAGACCTTTCTAGTAGCTTTAGAGGTGCAAGGTTAGAATCCTTAAATGCCAGCAGCTTTACCGCCTCTTCTTTCTCGTTCTACTGTTGTTCTTAAGATTGACGATATTATTACTGCTGAATATTTGTTACGTGATATACTTTCATTTACGGAGAGTTGGTTTAAACCAATTTCTTATATAGATATTCTTAAGATTCCAGATTTTTAAATTCAATATTGTCGGGAAAGATTAGATCGATTAGGAGGTGGTATTATTGTGTAGGTAAAAGATAATATTATGTGTTAACAAAGACCCGATTTGGAAATCGGATCTGTTGAATGCATATGGATTGAAATCAAAGTTAAGAGTGAAAAATACCATATGGTGCCTTTTATGTTTCAGCTAACAGCTGTCAACAAGTGTTGGATGATCTTGAACGGTCCATTGATACTGCATTGAGTTGCACATTGTTATATCGATATCATCATGAATGGTGATTTTAATATTAATGTTATCTTTAATTTTGATATTAATAAATTTGGTCGATACACTTCAAAGATTGATCATATCTTATCTCAGTTTAGTCTTCACCAACTGATTATTGAAACAACATATATAACAACAGTTCGTGACTGTTTGATTGGTATTTCCCTATCAACTAACTTGGGTTGCACCCTGCGGCTCTGTACCCGAACCCCTGAAAACCAATTCAGGTACAGGATTTTAAGTGAATGAAACAACGGCAGTAGAATACCGAAGGAACAAAGGAAGTGATGATTACAAAAGTCCAAAGACATGGCACAAACCGCAACAAAGAAAAACAAGGACAAAACAAACACGTGAGACAGCCACAATAGACAGAAATAAAAAAGACGACATCAAGAACTAAGGCACTCATAGTGTGAACTCCCATGATAACTGGGAGTGACATCAGGTGCTCCGGAAGGGTAAGCATTCCTGCTCCACTTGTGGCACCCGTCACACTATCAGTGAGTCAATCCAGGGTGGAGTCAAAACCGGGTGTGTCAAATCCGTGAAGACGTGAAATCTAGCTGAAAATGTCCGTTTTCATTTGGGACACAGACACGTCATATCTGTCAATGATGTCAAGGTGACGGCCATAGAATTTCTGAAGGGATGAAAGTAACAAAGGCTGAACAAATCCCTGACTAAGCAGCTTGTGGGACAGTGTTTTGGCTCTATTAAAAAAAAATCACTGTATACACTACATGTATACACTATAGTGTATATACTACACTACATGAAATAACGTGCGTGTGTGCTTATTAAAATAGATTAGGTAAACGTTTTTGGTCCCCAAAATAGTAATATATGGACAATTTGTTCATTCTAAGATTAAGCCATTGCATTCGCTTTTAATGTGTTTATTAACCTTTCTAAATCCCTTTTGTTTTTAAAGAATGGGGAAATCTTGAATTTTGTTGACGAAGGATCAGGTGAATTGCAGTCGTGGGCTTCTGTTGTGTATAACCAAAAGCTCGTCGGATTTTTAGCTTACCTGACCCAAAGGGTGAGTGTGAGCTATTGCCATCACTTGGCGTCCGTCGTCTGTCGTCCGTCCGTCGTACGTTAACTTTTCACATTTTCATCTTCTCCTCTGAAGCAAAAACACGGATGATGTATGGAAGGTCTTTAACAAATATTGCTCATTTCGTTCCGATCCGATAAGATATATGGCCACCAGCGCAGAACTTAGGTTTAACATTACACCCTATGGGAAAAATACATTTTCATATTCTCCACTGAAACCACTGAAACCACTGAAACAAATTCATTCAAACTTAACAGGAATGATGTAATAAAGATCCTTAACAAAGATTGCCCATTTCATTCTGATCCGATAAAAAACATGGCCGCCAGCGCGAAACTTTGGTTTAACAATTGACCCTATGAAACCTATGAAGCAAATTCAACCAAACTTTACAGGTATGATGTACAAAAGGTCCTTAACAAAATTTACTCATTTCGTCCCGATCAGATAAAAAACATGGCTTCCGGCACCGAACATAGTTTAACATTGGACCCAATGGTAAAATCATATATTTTGATCTTCTCCCCTGAAACCACTGAAGCAAATTTACAGGAATGATGTAATAAAGATCCTTAACAAAGATTGCCCATTTCATTCTGATCCGATAAAAAAACATGGCCGCCAGCGCGAAACTTAGGTTTAACATGGAAAAAATCACATTTTCATCTTCTCCTCTGAAACCACTGAAGTACATTCAACCAAACTTTTCAGGAATGATGTAATAACGTTCCTTAACAAAGATTGCTCATTTCATTCCGATCCGATAAAAAACATGGCCGCCAGCACGGAACATAATTCAACATAGGACCCTACGGGAAAATAACATTTTTATCTTCTCCTCTGAACCACTGAATTAAATTCAACCAAACTTCGCAGGAATGATGTACTTAAGGTCCTTAACAAAGATTGCTCATTTTGGTCAGATCCGATAGAAATCATGGCCGCCAGCACAGAACATAGTTTAACATTGGACCCTATGGGAAAATCACATTTTCATCTCTTCTGAAACCACTGAAGCAAATGCAACCAAACTTTACAGCAATGATGTACGGAAGGTTCTTTACAAAAATAGGTCCTTTCATTTCGATCCGACAAAAACGTGGCCTCCAGAGCAGAACATAGTTTAATATTGAAGCCCGGTATGAGAAAACCATCCTTTTCATCATCTTGTCTGAAACTATTCAAGCAAATTTAATTAAATGCATAGAAGGTCCTATGAAAAAAATACTTATTTCAATAGGATCAGACAGAAAACATGAGTGCTAATGGAGAACATAGCTAAACATGTGACTCTATTTTTGGTCATGCATGGCATAGATGCATTTTGTCAGGTGAGCGGTACAAGCCCAGTCTCTGAGCCTCTAGTTTTTATCAATCTATGCATATTTACCTTACTATCACAACCAAAATTCTTTCCGTATTATGGGTATCGACAAGATACTCTGCATCATCCGTAAAATTAGCTTTGAGATCTAGTCATCTAATAATTTAACTCACATACTGGCTTCTCACTGATAATGCCGATGTCCACTGAAATATATGATGATTCTTGACCGAACCGTTTGGGAAGTTTTGAATTTGAATTTTTCCGTAGTTTGACAGTGTTTTACCAGCAGTCTAGGCTCATTGAGCTAGCTGGCAGTTTAGCGGCGAGCACCCCGGGACCCATCTTTCAAAATTACGTATTGTCATTCTGTCTCCTTTATAGATAGTGGTCACACCTGTGTTGGATTTTATTCGAATGTTTATTTTACTATAGGGAAACGGGACAGATAAAGGGGAGGTTTGAGTACAAATTAACCGGTTTAACCCTACCGCTGGCTTTGTTAGTGCCGATACCAAGTCCGGCTGTCTGAGTTCCTATCTTTGTTTACGTTTGTCTTTTGTCTCGTTTGTGTTTTTCCTGTGTGGTTCCCTTGCAAATTGTGCCATGTGATTGTAATTTTCAGGCAGTGTAGATGTTTCCTGTTATCCTCTCCTTTACATTTACTTCGTTATTCGTACAATTCAAAATCCACGTGTCATTATGAAGGAAAGGAAAGTTGTAGTTCATTGCAAGATAACCCCAAAAAGACACGTTATTCTTAAGCTTAGGTCTGGTGTTCCAATATTTGCCATATCAGTTATATAATATTAAGTATGTACTTGTTGTCAAGGCCGAAGTTGAATCAGTCTTGTATGAGGTTTTCTGTATTTTTTCGATTGGTTAAATATTAGGTTTGTGCCATGCTTTTGGAGCAACCTTGCTAGTTATGGAGTTGCTTGTACTTACTGTGTGCAAGCTGATTTATTTATGGCTCCGGGTTGAGATGAAGATGAGTTTATTCATCATCATCACAAACCTCTTAAATTTATGCTTTTTACTGGTATACATACATTTAGGTTTTAATTAGTTGGAAGGTATGAAACGCATACAATATACGTTCAACCCGTAAATTATTTATTTTTGTGATCTGGCTGGTCCTGTCCTAATGTGTTGAAAAAAAAAATAAAAAAAATTGTTACAATAAATACCAAAATACCGAAGTTACTGTAAATTTTCTTTCTGCATATGCGCATTTCGACAACCTATGACCCTTCAGTGCAGATAAAATAAAAAACATCTGAAAGTCCATAAATCGAAATACGTGTAAAAATGTAAAAAGAATGTAACATTTTTATCGTTTGTCATGATTGTTTGACATTTGGATGTCACTAGTGATTACATATGAAGCAGGATTATTCACTCGCCCGGCACTTTTAATCTTTCCCTTCTGTCTATTTTTCGAAGTTGTTTGAAAAAAAGAAAGAAAAATATTAATAACTTATTTTGTCTAACAAATTAAAATTTAAAAACCCTTTTATTTACCAAATTTAAATTGCTTTTTAGCACACAGAATTAAAAATTTGCAAATGCTATTCAATATTAGTATCTAGTTCTCAAAATAAGTAAGGCATATTTTGCCCGTAGGCAATGGCATGAAATACGTTCTATCTCGTTTTATACTTGTACTTGCTCTGCTGACCTTTCCTACAGCCTAGTCGGTCAACTGTAATACTTACAAATAGTTTGAAAAGTTTGAACATGTTGCGTTTATTAAAAACTCATTGTGGTATCATGCTATGCTGTTCAGAACCATCCACAGGTTATGTTCAAGATGAAGAACAACAATGAAAGCGTTGTTCCATTTGCTTAAACTTACCATGTATTAATAGGTATTTTGTCAAGTTTTCTTACAATCATCTCGATAAGTGACCTGTGATCGTTTATATGTTGTATTGTCGATTGGTCCCATTGTCGGGTGACAGTGTTTTTGAGAGTACTTTGCCCAATATGTTATGTTTGTTGACGATCCCGAATCCATAACCAAAAGCAAAGATACAAGGATGTAGCATTGTTCAACATTTAGCGAGTGCATTTCGAGCAAACCACTGTTAGGGGCTGTCTTGAAATTACTATTAGATAGGATTGTTTGCTCTTTCTTTAAGGCTTCTTGGCGATTTTGAGATGACGAAAAACAATGAAAACTTTGTCCAATTTGCTTAATCTTACCATGTTCTTATAGGAATTTTGCCCCATGTACATTAACTCCGTATCTTTTATTTGTTCATCTGGGATAAAGTATTTACTCTCAAGTACAATGTACAAGAAAGTGACGCATAAAATTTTTACTTTTGGAAGACCATAAACTTAAAGATGTTAAAAAGCTGACAGAGCACATATTACCAATATATTCTAAATGCAACGCAAAAAACAGCTAATCACAAATTAAATCGGCTTTTTGGTCAGCACTAAAATACTGACTACCGGGCCAGTGAATATCCTCGGGGACTAATAACTAAATACCGAAGTTACTGTGAATTTATTTTCTGCATATGCGCATTTCGGCAACTTATGTCTCTTCAGTGCAGATAAAATCTAAACGTTTGGAAGACCATAAAATCAAATATGTTAAAAAAAACTGATAGAGAACAAATGCCCAAAGTGATCTAAATGTAAAACCAAAATCAGCTAAGGACAGCGCTTTGCATCAAGGAAATACTCCTTAGTTTTCAACAAAATTTACAAAAGTTTTAGATATTGCAAGTCTTGAAATAATATCGGCTTTCGGGTCAGCACCGAAGTACTGACTACTGGGCTGGTGAATACCCTCGGGGACTAATAGTCCGCCAGCAGAGGCATCGACCCAGTGGTAACAAATAACTAAATACCGAAGTTACTGTGAATTTATTTTCAGCTGCATATGCGCATTTTGGCAACTTATGTCTCTTCAGTGCAGATAAAATCTAAACGTTTGGAAGACCATAAAATCAAATATGTCAAAAAACTGATAGAGAACAAATACCCAAAGTGATCTAAATGTAAAACCAAAATCAGCTAAGGACAGAGCTTTGCATGAGGGAGATACTCCTTATATTTCAACAAAATTTACAAAAAGTTTAGATATTGCAAGGCTTAAAATAATATCGGCTTTCGGGTCAGCACCGAAGTACTGACTACTGGGCTGGTGAATACCCTCGGGGAGTAATAGTCCACCAGCAGAGGCATCGACCCAGTGGTAAGAAATAACTATATACCGAAGTTTCTGTGAATTTATTTTCTGCATATGCGCATTTCGGCCACTTATGTCTCTTCAGTGCAGATAAAATCTAAACGTTTGGAAGACCCTAAAATAAAATATGTTAAAAAAATGATAGAGAACAAATACCCAAAGTGATCTAAATGTAAAACCAAAATCAACTAAGGACAGAGCTTTGCAGTCGATCATAAGAGGCATCGGTCCCTTGATAGCAAATGACAGTCATAAAAATTACTATAAGGTCTGTAAGTCTCGTTCAAATTTTGAAACTTCCGGGTATAATTTTATACCCGGAAGTTGCATTTGTCACGTCAATATATGACGTACTAAACAAAAAATTGAACGTCATAATCCAAAAAAACGTCATGTTTTGGCGGGAAACATTTTCGAATTTCAATTCGGTGTCACATGAGGAGACTTACAGACCATATTACGGCTTACAGATTTCTCGGGAAAGGTATTATCTGATAGATCTTATTACGTGTTTTGTCGACGCACATGGCTAAATATTTGTCATAGGTCGACACAGCTGTGTCTAATGTCTTGAGAGAAACAGAAAAAAATTCGACATTGAATTCTTCAGATGACCATTTCCTGCATCTTGAACTTATTCGGTGAAGAAAAGAATCAATAAAAAAACAACATTCGAGATCTAATTGGGAGCTAAAAACCATAAATTGTATAAACGTTACATAAGAATTATAAAGAGCAGAGCTTTGCAAGAAGGAGATACTTCTCTGGTTAATGATATTTTAAAAGTCGCTTCTCGGACCAGTAACAAATTTCCGGACTACATAGCTGGTAAGCCCTTTGAGTTTATAGTGCAATGGCAGAAGCTAGACAATATGGTAATACAAACAATATACAGACATTGCATTTATAATTTTTGTGTGTTCTTACGAAAGACATTTTGAGAAATTATGTTTTTCAGTACAGAAAAGACAAGAAAAAAAATGAAAATATTTGAATCTGATGCCATTGTCCTTGCATAAAATACAGAAAAAGACAGTATTTTGGACTTATTCGTAAGTTCAGACATATCTTTTACAAAATATTGCTTTTTATGAAAGCAAAATAATTTAAAAAAAAACATACAGGACCAACGAGACGATAATACCTCAGAAACCGTAAATCAACTAAAAAACCGATTTAATTTGGAAACTTACAATATCTAAATTTAACAAAAACTTGTTCAAAACTAAGGAGTTTTCCCCCTTCTTATAGCTCTGTCCTTAGTTGATTTTTGGCTTCACTATTTAGATTCTAATAATAATTTGTTCTATCTTAGCTTTTACACATATTTAGGTGTATGGATTTCCAAGTGTTTTTATTTGACCTGCACTGAGGAGACACAAGTTGTGGAAATGTGCATATGCAGGAACTAAATTAACAGTAAGTTCGGTATTTTGTTATTAATGAACAGTAACAACATAACATAACAAATAATACCAAGTGAAGAAAATTTGATTTCTGTAGACAGACACTCTAACTAAGTTTTGCATGAGGGAGATAATGTTTAATGTCGAAATAATTCAAAAAAAGTTTAGCATTAACGCGATAGTGCTCTGAAACAACGTTCATCTTTTTTAAGTAATTCCGAGTTTTTGTATTGTTTTTCCTTCTTAAGGAGGCTAACTCCTGATGTTGTTTATATCAAGGAATTCTTGAAGCCTGTTTAAATTGATTAAAACAAAAAAGATAAAAAGAAATATATAGATCTATGTGTTTTTAACAAATTCAAGATTTTAAAAAATTTGGCGGAAATGGATTTCTCAGGATTTTCCCTTTATTTAACATTCGGTCTATTTTTGTCTAAATGCTCGGAAGTTATATAAAAAATTATGAAAACTTGTCAGGTGTCTTCATTTGACAAATTAAACACATTCATGAAATGAAAAGTGGGGATACGTGTGCAAAATTCTTTAGGCTACTGAACTGGAGAAAACCGGAGGAGTTCAAAATCTGACGCATTTCAAAAAGTGATGAGTGATCCACCTTATGGGAGTACGAGTGTCAGGAAATTTGTAATTAGAATGAAAATTCTGACCTTTTGTGTTGAAGGACTTTACTAGCATTCGTTGGTCAGATCTCTGATCGACGAATGCAAGTAGGGATCAGGGAAACTCCCAACCATTTAAAGTGTAAACTCCAACCCACGACCCCGAATAAAAAAAGAAAAAAAAATGAACGTTTTGAATAAAAGAATAAGGTGACAACAGTTTGATTTTGAGGGATGAAGGGAGGGGGCTTGGAAGATTTTGATTGAAAAAAAAAAAATTCTATCCTAATGTCGGTTGCATAATTTATTTTCTATTTGTAAAACAATTTTTTAAAATTTATTTTCCTTATTACAGTGTTTTTTTCCATACAATTAAGCATTTATGTTTTCAGTTGGCCGTAAATTTTTTGTTTTTATTTTCATTAAAGTGAGGAGTCAATTATTTATTTCCAAAATCTTTCAGCGCCCTAATCAAATGGTTGTCCCCCCAAAAAATTTGCAAATTTATTGCCATCACATTTTGGAACATAAATGTTCGGAAGGGATAATCATGTATGTATAAAGTTAAAATTCTTCCAACTTAATGTACATAAACATTTTGCAAATAACAGTGGTCACAATCAGGAAATCGAGTTAGTCTCATACATGTACAATAATTAAAGGTTTTAATTATGAACCCCCTCCCCCTAACTTTATACCTTTACCGGATTTGACTTTACTACCGGAGTTGACATGTTTAACACGGCGGGTGTCTTATAAGAAGCAGGAGATGCTTACTCTACCGGTGCACCTGGTCTCACCCATAGTTATTTATTGGGTCCGTGTTGTTCATTTTTGTATATGTGTGTGTCTAAATTTTCTTTACTGAGCCGTTCTCATGTTATGTTTTTGTTTCTTTGTTTTTCCGACGTTCCAATTGTCCTAGGATTGTTCTTTTTAGACTTACGGCTCGTTTCTCACTTACTTTATACATATGAAAAGTTTAAAGGAAACGAAAGAAAGCAAAACCAAAAGACAGAAAAAAAAACAAAAAAAAAACAAAAAAACAAAAAGCAAAACATATTAAAACAAAATACACACACACACACACACACACACACATAAAAAATAAACATGAATATGTGTCTAACGGTCACAATGCCCCGCCTTGCAACCATATTGAACAATGCTATATTTCGTGATTAGTTAAGCATGAAGTTGGTTGTATGGATATGTTTTTATTATGATTTTTGTTTAATTATACCCTAATGGGTATTTAACGGTAATTTAATGGGTGTTTGATAAAAAAGCATACATCCTTCACAGAAAGGAAACCTATGAATAAACCTCAAACAATCCCTCTTTTTTCTGTAATCAGTGAAGCATGAAGTTGATGGCATTGGTAAGTGTTATTTGTTTTTGTTTATTTATATCCTAATGTGTATTTATATAAAGTTTCATAATATAAGCATACGTCCGTCACAGAATAGAAACTTAAACCCAAGGTTAAATCTCATACTATCCACCTTTTCCCATGATCAGTGAGGCATGAAGTTTGCAACATATATAAATTTTTATTTTGATTTTTGTTTATTCAATCCTAATATGTATTTATATATAGTTTCATGATAACAGAATACATTATTCACAGAAAAAAAAAACCTTCAACCCCAGGGTAAACCTCATAATATCCCCCTTTTTCCATGATCAGTGAAGCATGAAGTTGGAAGTATAGATAAATTTTTATTATGATTTTTGTTTAACTATACCCTAATGTGTATTTATACAAAGTTTCATGATAATACCATACATCCTTCACAATAAAAAATCTGGGGGTAAACATAACTTTGGACGGACGGACGAACGCGTGGACAGACAGACCCGAACACTATATGACTCCTCATTATCGTATGCGGGGCATAAAAGTTGTACTGGATATTGTGTCAAAATTTCATTGATATTAAATGTGATTTGAGAAAGTTATTGAAGTTCAAAAAAAGTTTAACATTTGGGTTAACCAAATGTGGACGACGACGCCGACGACGACGGAATCTATGATCGCTATGTCTTGCCTTCGCGACATTCGTCGCAGGAGAGACATAGCGGAATAAAACTAGTTTAACCCCGCCGTATCAGGTTTTTGTCTGTCCTTTGACAGAAAATTAATGAAGCCTTGTATGTCTTGCCTGTTTTCTACTTAGTCACTTTATGTCCATATAGAAGTCTAGGACGGTGTTTATTTCGCTGAACTTGATTACTCTTTATTTAGGGGCCGACTCCGACTCCGACTCACCGTTCATTGAAGACCTTATGATGGCTTTGAGTTATTATTACATCCCTTTGGGTCTTTGTCTCTATGACACATTCGCCGTTTCCCTTCTTTTTCTATTAATAATAAAAAAAATAAAATCAAATAATAAATGAATAAATAAAATTAGATAAATAAATTTTATTTCTATACGTCAGGATAAGGAATCTCTCTGTAAATATTATCTGATAAAATTGTAATATGGCACGTATTTACTTCATTCCAGTATTGTTGCAACATTTCCGGATCTATCAAATGTGACGTAATGACTTCCGTTTTGTAGTGACATGCTTCAAATTGCTCCTCTTCGTTAAAAAACCCAGCTAACCTCCTAGGTTGTACTCCAGTTCCCTTTAAACACAATGAAATATACACATCTTCTAAATAGAAAAATGGAATATCAAACGATCGTTTTAAAATTAAACGGACAAGATCTGCACTAAGGATATAGCCTGTCCCTGAACACATTTCCGGAAACAAGTCATGTCGATATTGGCGAAACGATACGAACCATTTTGAGGAGAAATCTCTGTGTGGAGAAGATTGACCCCAGCAATGTCCCCCAAAAAATAAAGTCTTTGGTATTTGTTTGACTAGAATTGGTAGTAAATAGGTATTGACAAACATATCAGTGTCCGTTTTCATAACATGTTTGGCAGTTTTGCAAAATGTCGCTGCCCATCTTAAAGCGGATAATGTTTTATATGTTAGATTTCTGTACGAATCTACAAAATCAAATTGCACAATATCATTGTTGAGATTACCCTCCATTTCAAGTTCACGCTGACCCATTGAAAACGATCCGAAACTGCCGGCATCATGTTGATTTTTGTCAAAACGATTTCCAAAATTGCCGACCACAAATACGCATTTCATCGTAGATGTTTTCCGGTTACAATTTAAGCCCCAAGTTCGACGAATTTGATCTCGTTTCACTTTTTCAGATGGACTACTAGCTATAAGTATTAAAATATCTATTGTTGAAGTTAATTTACATATTTTCTTCGGATTCAGTAGTATTGTAAAATTATTTTGAAAACATGCACTACATGTATCATTTCTTGCAGGCAGATTTTCATAAGGATCTTCCGGATCGCTTTCTTCTGCACTGGAAGTTGTCGGCATAAATGTCACCTGATTTGGCGTGCTAAATTTTGTCTTGTATTGTATTTTTTTTCCAATTCTGTTTCTTTCTGTGAAAGGACGACTTTCTGATACATGTCTTTCAATAGTCTCACGAAATCTTGGTAAAGAATAGTTTCTATTGTATATAGGGAAAAAGTTTATGAACCTTCCTCTTTTAGGTGATTTGATTGGTTGAAATAATTTATTTTCCGCGACATTTTTCTGCATAAACCATGCACTGGATCCATTTGTCCGGTTTGGCAAAGATCTGAATCGTCCATTTTGAAATTTACCTCCATGAATGGTTTCTGTGGGTGCAGATGCAGTGATATTATGCAGTTGACGGACAATCGGTCTTCCATAACCAAGTTTATCATATGCAGTCCGTCCACTCAAATAACCCCATTTATATTTTTGCATATTTAAAGACACAGCGTTAGTCGTATCAAATTTTGTCGTAGTTTCCCGTACAAATGGAACTTTCGTTTCATTCACTGGCAATTTAGTACGATTGGTTATTTTAGGCAAACTATCTACTGTTGTTACATTGCGCATGACAAATGTACTTGAAATGTTGCCTTTTAACTTTTCATGTACAAATGTTTTTGCTGTAGTTTCCAGAAGTTTTGGAACCTTTATTCCAATCTGATTTGTTATGGTATTATTTCCAACATTTTCACTTGTCTGATGTATTTTGTACGAGATTTTTTGTGGCAGTTTAATTTCTCGTTTAATATTATTAGAGCTGGCAACAACAGTTTTAGATTTTTTTCTGGTTCTTCGTTGCTTTTTGACTGTTGAATTCACTTTCGTTCGATTCTGCGGCAATTTTATATGATTGCCTACTTTATTCAGTTTTTCTACTGTTGTAATATTACGACGGACAAATATTCTAGAATAGTTGCCTTTCAAGTTGTCAGGTACAAATGCTTTTGTAGTAGTTTCGAGAAGTTTTGGAATTTGTCTTTCAATCTGATGAATATCTTGATTTCTTGTTAACTTACGAGATTTTCCATTATCAATGACCTGTTTGAGATGTCCATTTGTTATGGTATCATTTCCGACATTGTCACCTGTTCGACGTATATTAAACGAGATATTTTGACGCAAATTTATCTCTCGTTTAACATTATAAGAACTACCAACAATTGCTCGAGAATTGTTTCCGGCTCTTCGTCGTCTGTTGATTGTCGAATTCACTAATGTATTTGCGAACATACGAGTATGATTTAGATCAAAATCATGAGAAGTATGCATACCCGTACTTTCAGGTACGGACACACCTGGACTGCCCTTTTGGAATTTTTTATGTCCGATTTTGTCATTCAATATACTTTCGTTATGTACTTTCTTGACAGATTTTGTATAATACATAGTTGGTTCATCTACAATCGGAGCTGTAGACTGAAGCTTTTCGGTTGAAGACAATGTTAATATATTATCTGAAACTTTATTATTTCCCGTAAATGTGTTATTACTTTCTATATTAGTTATGGGAAGATTTATTTTGCTTGAACTGGCTTCTAATTTAGAATGAACCGTTTTATTCATCAACTGATATAAAATGCGTTTTTTTGTTGTATTTTTCTGTCTTATATTATTATCAACCTTTCTAAATTGAATGTTTGTTGTGTTTTTCAGTATTGTGTCTGGCATTGCTGATACTGAGTCCCGATATCGACTTACCTCAAGGTGACTTGTTTTACCGTTTTGTTCGGAAAATGATCTTTTTGAATTAATATTTTCTTGAAATGAATGAGAAGTATTTTCGTAAGACCGGAATCTGTTGTCTCTTAATGAATTAATGCTGGTTTGAACGACATTACTATTATTTCGAACATTTGAACTCGCTTCAGCTGACTGGATTAAACTATTAACATTACTTGAAGATGAAGAAACGATTTCATCGTTCGATGCATGTGTTACAGAAGATTCCGCAATGGTTTTATTCACTCTATCTACATGCACATTTTTCGGACTTTCAATTTTTACACATGTACAATTAAAGTTATTTGTAGTTTTAGCAATCTGAGTTGTCTGTTGCTGTTTAAGGCTGAAATGCGTTATTAACAATACAATTAATGCCATTGATACAACTAACAAAACAGCAAAGCATGATTTTACACTCGATTTTCTCCTTCGCATTCTAAGCAAACTATTCGCAAAAGTTCATTTTTATCTTGTCACAGTTGTGGTTCTCGATATCATTGCCGCATACATGATGTGTCAGAAAATTTGTACAATGAATGGCCTGGTAATGCAGCAGTTTCGGATTATTGCTTCAATTGATTTTGTTCAAATTACTCTAGATTTCTGGTCAAAACAATACCGCAAAAAAGAATGGCTACTCTGGTGTGGTTGTTCTCAAACAGTGACCGTCTACTGAGAGACAATTTTCTATCTGAAATTAAAGTAAAAAATAATATACTTAATGTAGAAAATAAGGAAGTAAATTCATATTAGACTAAAAACACAAAACAGTCATTTATGGTGCATAACATGCATAGGGAAATGATTTAAATGAAAAGAACGTAAAACTTATGAATTCTGGTTTGAATAAGGTTGAAGTAAGGCGTGCGTGCTCATCAGATATCTAAAGCCTACATAACCCATGTTAATCAGCCAAAGCCTACATGACTTGTGTTAGTCTATCTTTTAACGTTTGTTGAATAGAAGTTTTTTGGTTGTGTTTAATTTATTTAACTTTATTAAAGATAAACTATTAATGTCGATTCTATAATAAATTTTGAAAATTTAAACTGATGTATAATTAAGTAATTGTAAACTTGTTAAATCTGATAACTACCATTGTTAAGTGTAGTTTTTGGCATGCTATAAAACTTAACGGGGAGCAAAATCTCTCTTTAACATTTTTTATTGTCCATGCAATTTGGGTTGGATAAGGTAAAATTTTACATCACTCCCATAATACAAAATTTTTTGTTTTGTTTGAACGTAAATAATAGTCATCTATTTTGAAAGATTTGTATTTTCTTTTACATTAAATCTGTAATTACGTTAACTATAGGTTGGTCATGAAAGAAAATATTCAAATTTCATGGGAACTAATCATTATGTTTAAAAGTATCTTTTCTCTATGTTAATTGTGCCTTTTTAACACTTTATCGTGAGAATAACAAAATAAGTCAATTGAAGAATGTTAACTATACAAAATGTGTGTCGAGATACTTCAATATTCCCATATTCAAAACGCCTTCGATAGGTTTTAATGCAACAAGATTGCTACGCGTAGCTATGTGTCCCTCACCGCTGCAGTGAAGTCGATGAAGTCCCATAACTCATGTAAAATTTTGCGAATAGGTGGCAAACAGCCAAGCAACATTTCAGCAAAATCCCTTCATTGGATTTTGAGGAGATGTGTCCGCAAAGTCTTCATATGTTGTAGTAAGCGTTAATTCGAAAAAGTCCCATAACTCCCGTAAAATTTGTCAAATCAAAATGGCGGCATAATACGATCAAGTACATATAGGCGCAAATCTTCAAATAAAATTTCAGCATAATCCGTTCAGTGGTTTCTGAGGAGTTGCGCCCGCAAAGTGCTCCTAAGCTGTAGCATGCATTAAGTCTATAAAGTCCCATAACTCCTGTAAAATTTGTCAAATCAAATTGGCGGCATGATATGATCAACTACAGTTGGTGACAAATAATTACATTAAAATTTCAGCAAAATCTGTCCAGTGGTGAAAGAGGGAGTTGCGTTCACCAAAAAAAAAACACGGACGCAGACAATAACTATGTCCCACAGTTGCGTTGCTATGATCTGGTACATTTGGAGAATGTGAAGGAAATCTTGAGTAGTGATTTTTGAGGAGTTGCTTCCACAAGATCTTGTATAACATTGTTAAATTTTTAAAGTCCAATAACCCCTAAAATATTTTACGTATTAAAATGGCGATGCGATATGATCTAGTACATATGGCGACTAACAACCCTGTTAAATTAGAATGAATTCGGACTTACAGTTTCTGAGGAAAACTATTTTGACATATTTTGCAGCATAATTTATGTAGAACGATTGAATCAACAAAATACTTATATGTAATATTTTGTTACCGTCGGATCAAAAAGATTATCACTAGATACCTGAAATAAATGATTTGTTACGAATAACTAAATACCGAAGTTACTGTAAATTTATTTCCTGCATACGCTCGTTTCGACAACTTATGTCTCATCAGTGCAGATAAAGCCAAGACATTTGGAAGTCCATTAACCGAAAACACGTAAAAGCTGATAGAAAACAAATAACCTAAAGGATCTACATAGAAAAGCCAGAATTCAGCGAAGGGTAGAGCTATGCATGAGGGAGATACTCCTTAGTTTTGAACAAAATTGTTTAATTTAAATATTGCAAGCTTCAATAAAATCGGCTTTCTGGTCAGCACCAAAGTACTGACTACTGGGTTGGTGAATACCCTCGAGGACTAACAGTCCACCAGGAGAGGCATTTTGAAGGTTGATAGATCAATTGTGCAGATATTTGTGGTACGTACAAAATACATATTCAACTATGTACTACCAAAACAACTTGAAAATATAGCAAAGTGTATTTCAATAAAAAATTTCCAGCATAATTTTTTGAAGTGGAATATTATAATGTCGTCACAAAAATATGAAGACTAGAAGGCGATACACAGATGATTGAGAAAGATAACGGAGGCGATTTAAGTGTCGATGACGACTCAACCCTACATTTTTAACTTTCATTAACTCTTTACCATGTAGGCATTTTAGAGGAAAAATAACACATTATGTCACCCCTTTAATACTGGCATATAAAATAACAGCAATTATGTAAGTGTTGATTAGACTTATGAGTGAGGTTAACTCAAGTCATTGCCTCAATAATGATAAAAAGAAAATTGATATTATCATGGAGGCTGTTGCCATGGCAACAGGAAACAATATGGGAAAATCATCATTTTATTAACATTTTATATAAATCCAAAGCTTTGTAGTCGATTAGCATCTTGCATGTTTTTAAATAGGATCAACTGAAAAACGGTATTGGTTACTTTAGCAATCCTCTAAAATTTGCACACACAAATATTTTGTGAATCTGCAAATTTGTGCATTTATTTGTGTTGCTAGGCAACAATCAATTATCAATAAATCAAAGGAGTTGAATACTTATATTTTGTTGAATTTGAAAAGAAAGATTTTCGTGTCTTAAATTAAAGAGCACTGGTAATAAGAGTTATTTTGTAGAGTTCTAATGGGTTTAGGTATTTTTTTTTTGTTACCATGGAAACCAAATCCAAGGAGAAAAATGACATAAAAATTAGTGAAAATATTGATTGAAAATAAGTTAGTATCTGAATGCCAGATTTTAGCAAACTTCTATATACTAGTATATCAAAAGCGAAAGATGACAACACATGTCAAGGTCACTACCTTGAGGGTCAAGGTCGAAGTGGCTAACAAAATATGACCATTGATTTTCGGATCATAAATCATACTCTTTTAAAATAAATTAAACTAGATTATTTGTAGAAAATTTTTTGGCAACAAGGCCAATTTTCCTCGAATTCAAAACATATACATGAACATTCTTTTTTTGTCCCTTTGTTAACATTTTTGATCAACATAAAATAAAAGTCCTCTGGCATTTTCATTGCTAAAAATTGGCCTTAGCACCAGGTTTCAGTTTTCTAAGAAAGGGGATTCCTCACTATTTTGCAACGTTTTATCAGATTCCATATGCATTCTGCATGATTTTTGTTTGGGGGGTTACAACTTCTGGAGCCCCTCTATATCGGTCTATTGATTTTCATGCCTTTACGAAATAACTTGAAATAAAGACTAGTCACTACCAATATATTTGAACTTGACAAGACTTTTACTCATGCATGTGTTCCGTAGTCATTTGTAAATTTGCTTAGTATTTATCAACTGCTCTTTTACTATGACAATAAAGTACTTGATTGGTCAAACACTAAGGTGATGTCTTTTTGGTGAACAAGTACCAGAATTAAGAAATTAGGTGTGCAGTGTTACAAGTTACAATGCTTACATAGGCAGACAAGTTCATCAGTGGACTACAATGTATTATAAAGCCAGAGACTTACCATGATGCCCTAGATATCATTCAATAATTTTTAATGCATCTTTTTTCGGCTTGAGTAACCAATATGCTTTCTTTGCATCACGTGCTGTGCATTTTGGGTGGCAATGTTCAAAAGAAAGCAACACTGAGGACAAAAATACACAGTTCACCATAGAGAGGGATATGCCCATCACAGTGATTTATTAATTTATGCCCCTGACTGAGTATACTGGATATGAATAAAAGTTTACGATCGCATTACTGAATACATAATACTGTTGATCTATCTACATGATAAATTAGTTGCTAAATTTGTATTTATGCAAATGTATGAAAAAACAACAAGTTGTTTCCTCTCCAACTCTGTATCCAAACTAATTTTTTGTTAAAGTTGATAAGGTTACAAAATTGACATACGATACAATACAAACAAAAACCATAGGGTATCTTCTTAGGTCAGTATACCGTGTACCCGGACCGTGTACTTTACCTCTATATTCTCTTATCCGGCGTGACATCACAAAGCTGAATTGACCAATCAGATCAGTCGATTTCGACCTTACACCCCCAATATAGGAGGTGACGCTATCGATGTTTACAGTTATAGTCTATGTAAAAATTGCAATTATAGTAACTATGATCTTGAATTCGGATATGATGTTTATATTGATGTGCCAAATGCATATCCTGAGTTTCATTCAAATATCTTGAAAAATGAATGAATAACTGAAAGTTGAAGTTACTTAGATATATAGAGAAATGTGGACTTTTTCACCTCTTCCACAGGTAAAGTGCCCGGATGTCCGGATTAGAGAATACTAAACACTATCACAAATCAGGCACCAAAACTTTGAAATATAATATTTTCAATTGCACTTTGTATAATTACATAATATTGTTACGTAATTATACAATACACAATTATACTTTGTATGATTACATAATATTGTTATGCAATTATATACACAGGAACTGTGGTAAAAAAATACATGTATATAGTATCCAAAATGTGAATGATATCATGTTGTCAAGTAAACACGCTCACTTTTAAGGATTTTTTTTTGTTGATTACGAAGTTAAGAACTATAACAATGTGTATTTCATGTGTCTATTGAAATTGATAATAATGACTAGTAAAATAATATTAACATAATATACAGCATGTAAACAAGGTAGTAAACAGTTCAAAAAGGTGTTTTGCTATCAGACTTGAATATGCACTGGGAAGTGCTACTACATGTATAAATGATAACATACTCCTTGAAATAAACTAATATTTATATAGTTTCCCGAAAGAAGGAGTAAAATTCAAACTTTATCATTCCTCTCTTCGTTTCAGTGCAAGTAATTTGATGCAAATTTGTCATTAAATTCTGAAAAAAAAATATTTTTGAATGTGTTCTCTCCTATTCCATTATGTTTAAAAAATAAGAAAATTACATGAAGTTACCACAAACTTAAATTCTGCATATGGTCATTTGTACGAGTTATCTCTTCAGTGCAAATCTTATCAGAAGATGTAAGTCTTTAAACCAAAATATGTAGAAAACCTGATAGAGGACAATAATCAGTCAAGTGTTTAAAGATAAATTATGTTTCCCGATGGTAGCCATCTTGGATTAGTACTAGACTACTTGGAAACAATTTTGAAAGAAGTCCATTCAAGGACCATTGTGAACAAGTTTGGTTCAAATAAGAAAAATAGTTTCAGAATAGATTGTTGAACGTACGTGTTTCATATAGGTTCCATTGTAAAATCTGTAATGGTCTCAAGTAACGACTATCCTGAATTGGATACTGGCACATGGCTTACTTTTTTCTAACATATTATTCCTAATTTGCCGAGTGAAAGAAGATTTTTGGTTGTTTTTATATGCCCGAGACCAGACGTAAAGCCAGCGCAAAAGAGATGATG
Organism: Modiolus philippinarum; assembly: GCA_002080025.1. NCBI lineage: Eukaryota > Metazoa > Mollusca > Bivalvia > Mytilida > Modiolidae > Modiolus > Modiolus philippinarum. The sequence continues at coordinate 3,450 of MJUU01060064.1, read as the reverse complement.
CAAGAGGATCTTAAACATCAAACAAGCTATTTGTGAAATTTTGATCGAACGAGTGCTAGGGGTCATGAGTAAGCTCATTTTGTAGACCTCGTATCAACTTCAAAAGAACAACAACAATAAAAGAATCACACCATTGTTTGGATTTACTATATATTTGTAGAATGTTTGTCCCATATATTATCTTCCTTTGCTTTTTTCACAGTGTAACAACCCCCTCCCCC
>MJUU01060063.1:7540-21356 GCA_002080025.1 Modiolus philippinarum | reverse complement strand
TAGTCAACAGAATTTCTTAGCTCTTACAATATCCTAGTAATAAGGGATTAAAAGAGCTAATTTTTATTTTCACTAGTTTGTGTCCAGTTAATTTCTGTGACAAGGTCCTTATATTGTGTCAAGCAAATTACTGTGTCCACATGAATTATGTCCTCTTAAGAATTTTGCGAAATTTAGTTTGTGGACTCCAATTCTCCTACATCTTTTATCGGATTTCAACCAAACTTCACGGGATTGTTGACAATCATGTCTAGTTGTGCATATCGTCTCGCCGGATTGATCGGCTAATTTTTGCTGGAGTTATGCCCCTTTTTTACTTAGAATTTTGCGAAATTTAGTTTGTGGACTCCCATTCTCCTACATCTTTGATCTGATTTCAACCAAACTTCACAGGATTGTTGACCATCATGCGTAGTTGTGCATATTGTCTCGCTGGATTTATCAGCTAATATTTGTGGGAGTAATGCCTCTTTTTGACTTAGAATTTTGCGAAACGAAGTATGTGGACGCCAATTCTCCTACATCTTTGATGCGATATCAACCAAACTTCACAGGATTGTTGACCATCATGCGTAGTTGTGCATATTGTCACGCCAGATTGATGGGTCTTTTTTCTCGGGGAGAGTTATGCCCCTTTTTGACTTAGAATTTTGCTGAATTATTAAGTTTGTGACATCTTTCAAAGGATTTTAACTTAACTTCACAGGATTGTTGACCATCATGCTTTAGTTGTGCATTTTGTCTAGCTGGAATGAATGGCCACCTCTTACTTGTGTTTTATCATTGAAAGAACATTACGTACTGGGGTGGGGGGGGGAGACATTAGTTTTTGTATCAAAAACACATTTCTAGTTTTAGTTTACACTTGTTCCAATTTCAGTGGTCGACATGCTGCGGTTGTATCATGCAGCGCTCGGCGTAGCCCTTTATTTTATATTGGAAAGTTTTCATATATGGATTTTTGCAATGTTTTAATAACTTAAAATGACTTGACCAATCAATATCTACACAATCCAAAATATTTTCCCAAGCCTGGTATTTGTGGGATGGTTCCTCACATATACATTGAATAAGATCACCGTATACATATTTGATACACTTACTGTTTTTCATTTTTTTCTAAAAAAACATCTTGGCACTGGAAGTTTGCAAAATTGAAATTGGCAATATTTTGCAATAATTTTTTTTTCTGAATTTGAGGTATTTCTGATAAAATTCTATAATGATGCTGCCTTTTCCACTTTTCTTAGGTGACTGTTTTGAAGGTGGAAGAGTGGCTTTCTCATCTACCCTCCTGTCCCTTCCTGGGCACATGAACTGGAACAAGTTTGTAACCCATTCAGAACCTGTCAGTGGTGTTTCATGGGAATGAGGACGGAGGTTAAAGAATGACAACCTCGCATGCCCTTTATAGAATTGATTCAGGACTATTTTTTTTTATATTTTCAAGACTTATTTGGGTGTGTCTTAAAGTCTGTCGGTTCCGGTCTTTGATCTCGGTTCACTGTCTAAAAGTTGGTCTTTCGGTCTCGGTTCCATATGTAAAAATATTTATTTCTAATCATCAAGAGCATTTGAGTTAGGTTTATATATCTTATATCTTAAAATATGTCGTTTTATAATTAAACATTACACTTAACAAATTTTCATGTTTCCACGTTAAATAAATTTAATACATAATTAACAAAACTGAAAGAATCGGAACCGAAATGTTGCTATTTGTCAGGTTTAGAGCTGATAACTTTTTATCGATTTAACCGTTGTTGTGATACTTCATCTGTAAAATAGATCTACTTTTAAACTAAACGGATGAAATCAGATAGATGAGATTTTTTTGGGGGACAAAGATGTCGAAAACTGAAAGAAATATTAAGAATCCTTGACTGTAATAAGAGGGTGTGAAATGGGGTACCCTTATGATGGTTTATCTTAAAATTTATCGGTAATTTATATGAATTTCCTTTGATGTACAGAGACTGATAATGTCAGTATCACCGAAATGGACATTATCATGAAATTCATGCATGGGTTGCTATGCTGACGTCATGTTTTGTACTATTTGTCGTATTAATACCCGAAATACGTTGAATGAAGAATGCTTATAAATTATTGCAATAAACAATAGATCAACTGTGCTAAAATAGAAATTTAAGCTTAACTCAGTTTATATGGCAAGCCAAACTGGACAAAAAGCCATATTTATTAATCATTTTCAAATATTTATGAACGAATAATAAATATTTATAATTCATTTTTACATATTTATAATTCATTTTTAAATATATATAATTCATTTATAAAAATTTGAACATCATACTTTTTAATATTTATAATCCATTTATAGATAGTTAAAGCAAAATCAATGAATTATAAATATGGCCACATCAAATTAATTAATAGATTCTCATCCCCACCCACCCTATTTCTTCTAAGCTCATTTTTTTTATTTTCAATTATTCAGAAATTTCTTTAAATTCCTATCAATTTTAGTGAAAAATTAGTTGATAATAACTTGCTCTTGTCCTAATATAGCTGAAATAGTGCCAAATATACTAATCAATATATCCATACGTTGATTTTGGTTTATAAATATTAAAAAAAAAAAAAAATTCATTTAAATTTTCTACTTTCTAATGGCTTGTATTGATAGGAATATATTGGTATTTCTGTATCTTTCTACTTGTAGACTAGTTTATCTTCATCTCCCTCATTAAATGAGTAATCTTAACTGTGTATAATCCATGAAAAATACATGCAAGAACATGTTTCAGTTTGGAGGTTCTGCACTTTTGAAGTATACATAATGGGATGACCCAGATGATACTGTTTGGCCACTGTTGTCACAATGTTGGACCTGATGTTGTGGATGGTACTTGTGACATTTTGCTAGGCGAGGTAAATTTTCCACATCTAAAGAAAAAAAATGTTCAAATTGTTCCTCTGCCTTGTGGAAGCGATTTTTTCAAGAATTTCTATGGCTTCTAGGCTGTTATTATTTTTGTGTGCCTATTTCCCACCATGATTAAATCTCCAAACTACCTGTCTAATGATCCTCATGTAAAATACAACTTTGAAAATCTTATATTTATGTGATAGTTAGCTTCTTCAACAGAATTACTTAAGAGCTCATGCTGGTCTAATACCACTCTAGAGATATAAGATCCTTCTTTGCCAAAAATTCTTCAAGATAGCCTCTGTTATAACTGGAAAAAGTATCTCTTTTTCCTTTGTCTATTACAAAACTAAAACATAAACTTGGGGATAGTCTGCAAACATAAAGTACAACAAAATAAGTTCAAGTTCAAAACATTCACACTAAAGAACAGAAAGGAGACACCCATAAGATCACAAAAATCATTGCTGTTATAAAGTGTAAGGAATTTTTCATGTAAAGAAAAATATTACCATAAAAGTTTCTGACAAAATGGGAAGGCAATTCGATTCAATTCAAAGTTTATTTTAAGTAGATTTTTCACAAACATACAACACAAGCTCTAGTGAGCTTTTATATCGACTATACATAAATAACAATACATTATATACATTACAAACACATATAGCACATGCATTTCATACATCACATAATATATAGCACATGCATTTCAAACAAGTACAAACACATAGCACATACATTACAATAAGCATAGCACATAAATAATAAAAGCACATAGCACATACATTATAAATGCAGATATAGTTAGCATCATAATTGTCCATGAAGCACTAAAAGCATTTAGCATTAGATTAGTATTGAAACAGCAAAAAGCAAGCATAGCAAAGAAATAACAAAGCTATCACACATAAAAATAACAAAAACTAAAAATGATGCAAATAACTAAAAAATGTATATTTACTAAAAAAAGAGACTATTATGATAAGCAAGCAGAGCAGTGACATAATTTACCGTTCCAAGAATTTAAAAGAGTTTTAAACTGAAGAAATGACTAAATACCGAAGTTACTGTGAATTTAAATTCTGCATATGCACATTTCGACAACTTATGTCTCATCAGTGCAGACAAAATCTAAACGTTTGGAAGACCATAAACTCAAAAATGTTAAAAAAAAACTGATAGAGAACAAAAACCAAGAAAGGAAGTTTCTGATCGAAAGTGTTTCGATAAATCATTCCAAGTTTTAGCAGAAAATATTTAAAAGAATTTAGTCGATACCTTGTTGTCTTTACATTTGGAATTTTGGCTGTGTTTTGGCACCTAAAAGAATATTTATTTTGTTTAATTTCAGTTAAACTATGAAGATATAAAGGCGATTGTTTATTCAAAATTTTGAAGGTTTCTAGAGCAATGGTTCTGATTCGTCTAATTTCTAATTTGCTTTGTGTCTGTCTGGCGTCATTGTTTTTGTGTCTAACGTCATTGTTTTCTGTGTTCTCGTTTTGCCCTGTCTTTGGACTTCAATTTTTGTGAATATCACCCCTTTGTTCCTTCGGAATCTATTGCCGTTGTTCCAAAGAGGGTAATTTTGATTTAAGTAAAAGTTCTTATATGAGCTATTGTAGTCATTGTAAATAAATTTCAAGGCCCTTTTTTGGATTTTTTTCCATCTTTTTAGTATTAAGGTCACTACAAAAATGCCATGTTACTGGGCAGTAATTAAAGTTTGATAAAATAAAAGAGTGATAGATAGTAAGACGCCCTAACCTGTTTAAGAATTTTCCCACCCGCTTTAAGATATTTAATTGTCTTGAGGCTTTTATACATATGTTTGCTATATGAGTGTTAAACTAAAGCTGATAATCAATGGTAACTCCTAATAATTTAACTTCATTTTCACATTTAATTATATTATCATTTAAGTCAAAAGTTAAATCTAAATCAAAAGTTTTTTTCCCTATTGCTAGAGCCTGGAATTTGTCAGGATTAGATTTCATTTGATTAAAAGTGAACCAGTCAATTAATTTTAAACTGTCATTCTCCAATTTACTTTTTAGTTCATTTGTATCGTAGCCAGAATATGAAAGAGTGTTGTCATCTGCATAATTATAGAGTGAAGTATCTTCTATGAAGTAGAATATATCATTTAGAAAGATGTTAAACAAGACAGGCCCTAATATAGTACCCTGTGGTACCCCTTTATATATTTGTTCCCATTTACTATAAGAATTTCCCAGTTTAACGGCTGTTTTCTATCTGAAAGGTAATCTTGTAAAAGTTTAAGAGCATTATTAGATACGCCATATGTTTTAAGTTTATCTAAAAGAAGGTTATTGGGGAGACAATCAAAAGCTTTACTTAGATCCATTAATATTGCAGCAGTGTATTTTCATCTAAACCGTTTTTCCAATCTTCAATCATTTTTAAAAGTGTGGTTTGACATCCATAGCCAGATCTAAAAGCTGATAGATAGGGGACCAAAAATTTTCAGTGTTTGTTAATTGTTTATTTTGAACTGCAATATACATTTGGAGCTCCATATATCTCTTTATTCAAAACTTCAGACCATTTATACTTGGAAGAATATCATCTTATTTACACTTGTGAATAGAGTTTTTTGCAATGATTTATATGATATTTAATAATAATAAAGATTCATCTGTATAGCCTAACATTTCCTTTTTATACGACCGCAAAAATTTTTGCCATCGTATATTGGTATGGTGCTGTCGTTGTCGTCGTTGTCGTCGTCTGTAGACACTTTAGTTTTCGGTCAATAACTTTTGTTCCAGTAGATCAATCCTGATGAAATTTTAACATAATGTTCTTTGGTACAAAAGGAAGGCTTGGCTTAGTTTTGGTCATTGTGGCCCCACCCGTTTTGAAATAAGGGGCCAAAAAGGGTTAAATTGGGTGTTTTCACATGTTTGTCTGTAGAATCTTTATTATTAATCGGATTTTGATGGGGTTTTTTTTTTTCAGTGTGCTCCTGAGGAAATTTCCAATCTGTAATATGCAACGGTTTTCACGTAGCATGTAACGCTCATGAGATAAATGAGGCCCAATAGGGGCAAATCTAAAAAAAATATATTTTTTTTAATTTTATGTCCGATTTTGATGCAGTTTTTATACAGTTTTTAAAAGTTTGCGGTCGTATATTGGTATGGTGTTGGCATCGTCGGCGTCCGCGTCTGCGTCGGCGTCGGCGTCTGTGGACAGCATGACTTTGCTTCTAGTGGACGGATCATTATGAAATTTTAGTATGATGTATCTTGGCACACGCGTAAACAGAGGTTTTAATGTTGAGTTGGTAGCCCCCCAATCTGTAGTATGCCAACCGATTTCACATAGCATGTACCGCTCAGGAGATAAATGGGGCCTAACAGGGGCAAATCTAAAAAAAAATCATCTTTTTTTAGTCCGTTTTTGATGCAGTTTTTTCAATGGATTCCTTGTGAAAAATTAATATGGCGCTCAGCTATTAGATTTTTGATAACTTGTTTCCTTTCCCAGCTATGAGGGGCCGAACGGGGCCAAAATGTAGAATTTTTATTTTTCATCGGATTTCGATGGGATTTTTTTCTTTGGATTCCTCTCGATCTAAGCTTTCAGTTGTATGCAACGGATTTGGCGTAGCTCTTACCGTTTTTGAGCTACAAGGGGTCAAAGGGGCCAAAAATGCAATTTTTCTAAATATGTCAAATCTTTATTTTTCATCTGATTTCGATGCGATTTTTTTCTTTGGATTCCTCTTGATCTAAGCTTTCAGTAGTATGTCAACGGATTTTTTGCAGGTCTTACTGTTTCCGAGCTATAAGGAGTCAAAGGGGCCAAAAATTCATTTTTTCTAAATATGTCAAATCTATATTTTTATACAACCGCAAAAAAATTGTGGTCGTATTATGGTATGGTACTGTCGTCGTTGTCGTCGTCGTTGTCTGTAGACACTTAAAGTTTTGGCCAATAACTCAAGTTCAAATTGATCAATCCTTATGAAATTTTAACACAATGTTCCTTGGCACAAAAGGAAGGTGTGGGTCGGTTTTGGTTATTATGGCCCCTCCCGTTTTTAAAATAGGGGCCAAAAAGGGCAAAATTGGATGTTTTCACCTCTTTAGCTGTAGAATTTTTATACGACTGCAAAAATTTTGAGGTCGTATAATGGTATCGCGCTGTCGTCGTCGTCGTCGTTGTCGTCGTTGTCGTCCTGCGTCGTCGTCGTCTGTAGACACTTTTGATTTTTGTCAACAACTTAACTTCCAGTTGGCCAGTCCTTATGAAATTTAACACAGTGTTCCTTGGCACAAAAGGAAGGCAGGGATTGGTTTTGGTTATTTTGGCCCCTCCCCTTTTTAAAAAGGGAGGCCAAAAGGGGCAAAATTGGATGTTTTCTCATATTTGGCTGTAGAATATTTATTATTTATTGGATTTTAATGTGGTTTATTTTAGTGTGTTCCTTATTAAATTTCCTATCAGCAGTATGCCAACGGATTTTACGTGGCATTTACCGTTTCTGAGATAAATGGGGCCCAAAAGGGGCGATTTCCAAAAATTTCATTTTCTTTGTTTTTGGTCCAATTTTGATGCAATTTTTTGCAATGGATTCCTTTTGAAAATAAATATAGAGCTGCAAAATTAGATTTTTGACAACATGTGTCTTTTCCAAGCTATGAAAGGCCAAATGGGGATAAAATTTCAAATTTGCAGATTACCTTAAATTTTCATTCTTCATCGGATTTCGATGGGATTTTTTCTTTGGATTTCTCTTGATATAAGCTTTCAGTAGTATGTCAATGGATTTGGCGTAGCTCTTACAGTTTCCAAGCTACAAGGGGTCTAAAGGGCTGAAATTTTCAAAATATGTAAAATCTTTTATTGTTGTATTGGATTTTCATGGGATTCCTCTTATCATATTTAAAGTATTATTTTGGCCATTTGACATACCTCTTACCATTTCCAATGTTTATAAGGAATTATAAGGACTAATTTTTATTTTCTTTAGTTTCGTGTGCTTACTTGGTCAAGCTCATTATTGTGTCCATTTAATTACTGTATCAAACTCTTTTCATTGTCCTCAATCATTTTGAAATACACTTGTTCAAATTTCAGTGTTCGACATGCTGCGGTCGTATCATGCTGCGCTCGGCGTAGCCCTTTATTATTAATTATCGGATTTTGATGAGGTTTCTTTCAGTGTGCTCCTGAGGTAATTTCCAATCAGGAATATGTCAACAGATTTCACGTCGCATGTACCGTTCATGAGATAAATGGGGTCCAAAAGGGGCAAATTGTAAAAATTTTGTTTTTTATTTTTAGTCCGACTTTGATGCCGTTTTTTGCAATGGATTCCTTATGAAAAATAAATAGGCGCTGCACCATTAGACTTTTGATAATTTGCTTCCTTACCGAGTTATGAGGGGCCAAACGGGGCAAAAATTGCAAACATGCAGATTACATAATTTTTATTTTTCATTGGATTTCAATGGGATTTTTTTCTTTGGATTCCTCTTGATGTAAGCTTTCAGCATGTTGTCAATGGATTTGGCATAGCTCTTACCGTTTCCGAGCTACGAGGGACCGAAGGGGCCAAAGTCGTAAATTTACAGATAACCTAAAATATTTATTTTTCATCAGATTTTGATGGGATTTTTTTCTTTGAATTCCTCTTGATATAAGCTTTCGTTGATATGTCAACGGGTTCTCGTAGCTCTTACCGTTTCCGAGATACAAGGGGTCAAAGGGGCCAAAATTGCAAATTTTCGAAATATGTGCAATCTTTATTTTTCATCGGATTTGGATGGGATTTTTTTCTCTAAATTCCTCCTGATATAAGCTTTCAACTCTATGTCAAAGGATTTGCGTAGCTCTTACGGTTTCGGAGGTACAAGGGTTCAAAGGAGCCAAAATTGCAAATTTTCAAAACAAGTGAAATCTTTATTTTTCATCGGATTTCAATAGGACTTTTTTCTTTGGATTCCTCTTGATGTAAACTGTCGTTCGTATGTCAGTGGATTTTGCATAGCTATTACCGCTTTCGAGCTACAAGGAGTCAAAGGGGCAAAAATTGTAATTTTTCGAAATATTTAAATCTTTATTATTCATCGGATTTCCATCAGTTTTTATACGACCGCAAAAATTTTGCGGTCGTATTATGGTATGGCGCTGGCGTCGGCGTCGGCGTCTGTGGACAGCATAACTTTGGTTCTATTGAACGGATTGTTACCAAATTTTAGCATGATGTTTGTTGGCACAAACTTAAGCCCGGGTTTTAATTTCGCGTTCCCTGCCCAACCCGTTTTTGAAAAAGAGGCAAAAAAGGGGCAAAAAAGGGTTAAATTAGGTATTTTCGTGTCTGTGGACAGTATAACTTTGGTTCTAGTGGACGGATTGTTTTCAAATCTTAGTATGATGTTTCTTGGAACATTCTTGAGAAACATTTTTTTCCTTTAGTTTTTGGCCCCACCCATTTCAGAATTAGGGCCAAAAAAGGGGTAAATTGGGTGTTTTCACATATTTGACTGTAGAATCATTATTAATTATTGGATTTTGATGGGGTTTGTTTCAGTGTGCTCCTGAGGAAATTTCCAATCTGTGTATGCCAACAGATTTCACGTAGCATGTACCGCTCACGAGATAAATGGGGCCCAACAGGGGCTAATCTCAAAAAAATTATTTTTTTATTTTAAGTCCGATTTTTATGCAGTTTTTTTCAATGGATTCCTTGTGACAAATTAATACGGCACTCAGCTATTAAATTTCTGGTAACTTGTTTCCTTTCCTAGCTATGAGGGGCCGAAGGGGCCAAAATTGCGAATTTGCAGATAATGTGGAATTTCTATTTTTCATCGCATTTCAATGGGATTTTTTTCTTTGGATTCCCCTTGATCTAAGCTTTCAGAGGTATGTCAACGGATTTGGCGTAGCTCTTACCGTTTCCGAGCTACAAGGGGTCAAAGGGGCCAAAATTGCATTTCTTCTAAATATGTCAAATCTTTGTTTTTCATCGGATTTCGATGGGATTTTTTTCTTTGGATTCCTCTTGATCTAAGCTTTCAGTAGTGTGTCAATGGATTTGGTGTAGCTCTTACCGTTTCTGAGCTACTAGGGGTCAAAGGAGCCAAAAGTGCATTTTTTCTAAATATGTCAAATCTTTATTTTTCATGGGACTTCGATGGGATTTTTTTCTTTGGATTCCTCTTGATCTAAGCTTTCAGAGGTATGTCAACGGATTTTGCGTGGCATATACCGTTTCGGAGCTACAAGGGGTCAAAGGGGCAAAAATTGCAATTTTTTCTCAATATTTCAAATCTTTATTTTTCATCGGATTTTGATGGGATTTTTTTTCTTGGATTCCTCTTGATCTAAGCTTTCAGTAGTATGCCAAAGGATTTGGCGTAGCTTTCTCCTTTTCCGAGCTACAAAGGGTCAAAGGGGCCAAAGTTGTAATTTTTCTAAATATGTCAAATCTTTATTTTTCATCAGATTTCGATGGATTTTTTTTCATTTCTATGGATGTAAAGTGTTAGTTGATAGTAACATATTTTGCATAGCTCTTACAGTTTTTTTTATTAATAAGTGATCAAAAGGGTTGATTTTTTCCGTAGTTTGTTTCCAGCTAATAACTGTGTCAAGCTTCTTTTTGTGTCCATCTAATTATTGTGTCAAGCTCTTTACTGTGTCCACATTCACTTTGAACTACTTTTGTTGAAATTTCAGTGATCGACATGCTGCGGTCGTATCATGCTGCGCTGGGCGTAGCCCTTTATTTTCTTTGGATTAGCTTTCAGTAGTATGTCAACAAATTTGGGATAGCTTTTTCGGTTTCCGAGCTAAAGGGGCCAAAGGTGCCAAAATTGCAACTGATTCAAGCTCTTTATTTGGTCCATTTAATTACTGTACCACGCTCTTTACTGTGTCCTCATTCATTTTGAATTACACTTGTTCAAATTTCAGTATTCGACCTGCTGCGGTCGTATCATGCTGCGCTCGGCGTAGCCCTTTATTCATCGGATTTGGATGGGATTTTTATACGACCGCAAAAAATTTGTTGTCGTGTAATGGTATGGTGCTGTCCTCGTTGTCGTCGTCGTCCGCGTCGTCCTCCTCGTCGTCGTCGTCGTCTGTAGACACTTTTGTTTTTGGTCAATAACTTAAGTTCCAGTTGATCAATCCTTATGAAATTTTAACACAATGTTCCTTGGCATGAAAGAAAGACCTTGAAGGGTTTTGGATGTTCTGGCCGATCCCGTTTTTAAAGAAGGGGCCAAAAAGGGCAAAATTGGGTGTTTTCACATAATTGGCTGTAGAATTTTTATTTTTTCATCAGATTTTGATGGGGTTTCTTTCAAGGTGCTCCTGAGGAAATTTCCAATCAGATGTATGTCAACGGATTGCAGGTCCCATGTACCGTTCATGAGAAAAATTGGGCCCGAAAGGGGCAAATCACAAAAAAATATTTTTTTTTATTTCTAGTCCGATTTTGATGCAGTTTTTTTCAATGAATTCCTTATGAAAAATTAATATGGTGCCTGACTATTAGATTTCCGATAACATGTTTCCTATCGGAGCAATGAGGGGCCAAACTGGTACAAAATTGCAAATGTGCAGATTACGTGAAATTTTTGTTTTTCATTGGATTTCGATGGATTTTTTATCTTTACATTCCTCTTGTCTGAAGCTTTCAGCATTATTTCAATGGATTTTTCGTATCTATTACCGTTTCTGAGCTGTAAAGGGTCAAAGGGGTCAAAATTGAAATTTTCACATATATGTAAAATCTTTATTTCTGATCATATTTCAATGGGATTTTTTTCTTTGGATTCCCTTTGTTGTAAGCTGTCAGTAGTACTTCAACAGTGTTAGCATATCTCTTACAGATTCTGAGCTTTCAGGGATCAAAAGAGCTAATTTCTTTGTTTCCTAGTATGTGTTTAGTCGATTACTATGTCAATCAATCTCCTTATTGTGTCCATCTAGTTAATGTGTCCACATTCACTTTATATTACACTTGTTCAAATTTCAGTGATCTACATGCTGCGCTCGGCGTAGCCCTTTATTTTCTTTGGATTCCTCTTGATCTAAGCTTTCAGTAGTATGTCAACGAATTTTGTGTAGGTCTTACCGTTTCCGAGTTACAAGGGGTCAAAGGGGCCAAAAATGCAATTTTTCTAAATATGTCAAATCTTTATTTTTCGTCGGATTTCGATGGGATTTTTTTCTTTGGACTCCTCTTGATCTAAGCCTTCAGAGGTATGCCAACGAATTTTCTTACTGTTTCCGGGCTACAAGGGGTCAAAGGGGCAAAAATGCAATTTTTCTGAATATGTCAAATCTTCATTTTTCATTGGATTTCGATGGGATTTTTTTCTTTGGATTCCTCTTGATCTAAGCTTTCAGTAGTATTCCAACGGATTTTGTGCAGCTCTTACCGTTTCCTAGCTGCAAGGGGTCAAAGGGGCCAAAATTGCAATTTTTCTAAATATGTCATATCTTTGTTTTTTTTTCAGATTTCGATGGGATTTTTTTCTTTAAATTTCTATGTCTCTAAAGTTTTAGTTGATAGTACATATTTTGTAAAGCTCTTACGGTTTTTTATACCCCGCCACACGTAGTGGCGTGGTATTAAGTGATACCCTCTGTCGTGTGTCCGTCCGTCCGTCCGTCCGTCCGTCTGTCCGTCCGTCCGTCCGTCCGTCCGTCCGTCCGTCCGTCTGTCCGTTCCCCGAAGGTTTCCGACTGATAACTTGAACGGAATAACATACAGCCTTCAAACTTGGTATGTAGCTTGTTCACCACAAATCTCAGGTCGAGTTCGAATATGGGTTCAGAGGTCTAAGGGGTTCTGGAGTTATGCCCCTTGATACTCGAAATTTTGTGAAACGTGGCGGGGTATCATGTAATCCACCATTACTTTTTTCATCGGTAAGTAATCAAAAGGGTTGATTTTTCCCTATTTTGTTTCTAGCTAATAACTGTGTCTAACTTCTTTTTGTGTCCATCTAATTATTGTGTCAAGCTCTTTACTGTGTCCACATTCACTTTAAAAATTTCAGTGGTCGACATGCTGCGGTCGGCGTAGCCCTTTATTTTTAATGGATTCCCTGTGAAAAATTAATATGGCGCTCAACTATTATAGTTTTAATAACTTGTTTCCTTTCCCAGTTATGAGGGGCGAACGGGGCCAAAATTGCGAATTTGCAGATTATGTAGAATTTTTATTTTTCATTGGATTTCGATGGGATTTTTTTCTTTGGATTCCTCTTGATCTAAACTTCCAGCAGTTTGTCAACGGATTTGGCGTAGTTCTAACAGTTTCCGAGCTACAAGGGGTCAAAGGGGCCAACATTGCAATTTTTCTAAATATGTCAAATCTTTATTTTTCATCGGATTTTGATGGGATTTTTTTTCTTTGGATTCCTCTTGATCTAAGCTTTCAGCTATATGCCAAATGGTGTTGAGTAGGTCTTACCGTTTCCGAGATACAAGGGGTCAAATGGGCCAAAAAATGCAATTTTTCTAAATATGTCAATTCTTTATTTTTCATCGGACTTCAATGGGTTTTTATTCTATGGATTCCTCTTGATCTAAGCTTTCAGTAGTATGACAACAGATTTTGTGTAGCTCTTACCGTTTCCAAGCTACAAGCGCTCAAAGATGCCAAATTAGAAATTTTTCTAAATATATCAAATCTTTTATTTTTCATCGGATTCCGATGGGATTATTTTTTCTTTGGATTCCTCTTGATCTAAGCATTCAGATGTATGCAACGGATTGGCGTGGCCTTTACTGTTTCCAAGCTACAAGGGGTCAAAGGGGCCAAAATTGCAATTTTTTTATACGACCGCAAAAATGTTGCGGTCGTATTATGTTATGGCGCTGGCGTCGGCGTCGGCGTCTGTGGACAGCATAACTTTGGTTCTAGTG
>MJUU01060062.1:40554-63015 GCA_002080025.1 Modiolus philippinarum | reverse complement strand
GTCGATGTCTCTGCTGGTGGACTGTTAGTCCCCGAAGTATTCACCAGCGATGTAGTTACTACTTTGGTGCTGACCCGAAAGCCGATTTTATTTGGAATCTCGCAATATCTAAATTTTGGTAAATTTTGTTGAAAACTAAGGAGTATCTCCCTTATGCAAAGCTCTGTCCTTAGCTGATTTTGGCTTTCCATTTAGATCATATTGGTTATTTGTTCTCTATCAGTTTTTGAATATCTTTGAGTTTACGTTATTCCAATTGTTTAGATTTTATCTGCACTGAAGAGACATAAGCTGTCGAAATGCGCATTTTCAGAAACAAAATTCACAGTAAGTTCGGTATCAAGTTATTTGATATAAACGAATAATAAAATTCCTTCATCATGAGATTGAAAAACCATGTTTCTTCAAAGTGAGTCGCGTTTTCTGAGAACTGTGTATAGTAATAATGTAATATCTGTCAATATTGCTTTTAAAGAATACCAGAGAAAAGGTTAAGATTTAAAATATACACTTCACTTATGTGTACAAATAATAGATACCTTCATTATGAGGTTTAAGAAGTGTTGTATCTTCAAACTGAGTCGTGTTTTCAGATAACTCTGTTAAATCTAAGGTAAAAAGTGTCAATTGGTTCTGGTTTAAATCTTTTTTTTTTCGTAGCTATTACTTGAATTAAAGTCTATCGTCTGACAAAGCTTAGATATATTCATTTTGTAATGATACTTTCAATAGGAATAACGGGGCTTCGCTTGCCAGATATTTTAGATTTTAAGGGGGTTCGCTACTACATTTGAAAATAAAAAGGATTTCAAATAATCATGATTTTATGTTAGAAAATTAAAAAATAAACAATTTAAGTGAAAAAAATTGATAGGTTGATGATCTAGTTTTTGAGATTTAAGTGATCGAAAATTTGGCGGGAAACCGAACTCCTCTGATTTTTCATAGGATTAACATTATGAAGGTTTTACCATGAATGAATGAGACAGAATAAATAGAATCCAATGAAATTTTTACAGAATGCTCACAAAGATGTATATAATGAAATTATGGAAAAAAATAAGGGGGTTAATGGGCAAAAAATTATAATACTTTTAAATGGATAAAACCCGAGGATTCCGAAAATCTGACAAAAATCCCAAAACATGAGGAGCGAATCTCCTTAATCAATAATTTTTCGATTTTCAGACAAAACTCAGTACGTGTTCTTGTTGTTGTTCCGATGTTCCAACAAATTTGACTTTTTCGATAATCAGCTTTGACGTGTAAATATCGTAATTTACAATTTTTTAAAAATGTCAAATATCGACATAGGCATTTGTATCATTATATGTTAACAAATCTGATGTCTCCTACTCATGAAAGATTATAGAGATCTAAAACGGACTACGTTAATATTGACATATAATAATTACCTTCATATTGAGATTGAAGAACCGTGGAATCTTCAAAGTGAGTCGTGTTTTCTGATAGTTCTGTAAAGTAAAAAGTGTAAAATGTGTCTATTTCGCTATGCATTGTGCTTTCTTAATCTCACAATTTTTCATTGAACTCATGGTTAGTATCTGGCAAATGTATAGCTATATTCAGTTTGTGTTATTTATCCAACATTTGTAAATATGAATGATAAGGCATTCGCTATGAAAATAATTGAATGTTTTTCTTTATTTATTTAAAGATTTCCATGCAAAATTGATTATTTGCTCATACTGTTTTTTCCATTAACTTTCCATCAAATTTGTCTTTCGATCATTGTATTTGAAATGCAAATATAATATGTGGTTTTTTTTTTTTGCTTAAAGGTAACAATAATGACTAAGCCATTTGGGTGACTTTGATAAATCTGTTGTCTCTCACACTGGGAAGAAGGTTTAGATTACAAATTATCTTTGTTCATGTTGACAAATAAAAAATACCTTCATCATGTGAGTTAAGAAGCGTGGTATCTTCGAAGTGAGTCGTGATTTCTGATAACACTGTTAAATATAATGTAAAAGTGTTAGTATTGCTTTGCCTTAGTCTTTTTGTCTTTTTTCGTAGCTATTATTGAAAAAAAAGCCATGCATCTGACATAGGTTAACTATATTCATTTTATAAAGCTACGTTCCATCATTTTTTATAGGAATTACGGGTTCACCACCGAAGTAAATTTTTATATTTTTAATAAATAATTTTTTCGATTTTCCACTAAATTCGAATTTTCCGATAGTCATATTTGAAATGTAAACATCGCATGTATTCTAGAAATGTAATGATATTGATTAAGTTGTTGGATCTTCAATCTTCTTCAGGTCCATTAAAAGATGGTAGAGATCTTAAATGGTCTTCGTGCTTATTGGCACAAAATTGACATTATCAATACCTTCATCATTAAAATTAAGTAGTGTGGTATCTTAATAGTAAGCCGTGTTTTCTGATAACTCTGTAATATATAATGTAAACCATGTCATTGTGCTTTGCTTTATGCTTTCTTCTATTGGTAACTTTTCATTAAATTTAAGTTAAGCATCTGACAAATTTTAATTATATTCATTTTGTTTGCAACTTTCCTACATTTTAAATAGGAATAACAGAGAGTAATCATCTAAAAAATTTATATTTATTTATAATTGTAAGAGCACTTTGTCAGTTTAATTGATGTTTGTTGACAATCCCGCACCCATGACCAAGAAAGACATGGATGTAGCGTTGCTCGACAATTAGCAAAGAATTCCGCTTAAACCGGTGCTAGGGGCCGTCTTGAACTTACTATGAGGTATGAGCAAAGCTCATTGTTGAAGGCCTCATGGTGACTTCAAGATGAAGAACAACAATAAAAGCGTTGTTCCTTTGCTTGTTTTTTACCATGTATTTGTAGAGACTTTGTCTCATGTGCATTTACTCCATATCTTTTTATTCACCATATATATATTTTTTCGATTTTCATGCAAATTTTATACTTGGTTTTAGTAAATGTTTTCTCAACTTTCCATCAATTTGACTTTTATAGTATACTTATTTGAGATGGAAAATAAATACCTTCATCAAGAAATTTAAGAACCGTGGTATCTTGAAAGTGAGTAGTGGCTTTTGATAATTCTGTTAAGTATAATATTGGTTATCACAATAATCATAAAACAAGTTTAATAACAGTTGAACGCATGTATCTTAAGTGGCGTTTTTGCTATTCAGGATTTTGCCCTGTCTGCCCTTTTCAGAATTTCAAAATTGTAGTTTCCCTTTGTTGCTCACACCTAAAGGTGAACACGATCGCTTGTTAAAATTTAAATCGATCATCATCAGTTTAATTTGGGAAATGCGACATCCAAAAAGAAACAGGAAAGCTACCAAGAGACACATAGCAGCACAGGAAGGTGGAAATTTGAGGCACAATAAAAAAGCAAGAAGAATAAAATCACGTTATCAAGCTGGTGCTGATCAAGGACATCCGAGGTCATCTCGTGACATTGGAACAATAACTTTTGCTCTTGGAATATTTAAATACAAGTAATTGTGTATAAATATAACAATAACTTTTTTCTCTGAGTGATGTATTCGCATGGATTTTGCGATTATTTTTTATTATTCAACCGATACTGATGTCACAGAAAGTGATCATGGTAATTTAGTGATCTAGCTAAACTATTGAACAATCGTACATTCATATATTATGTCTCGAGCTAATTATGAATTTGTATTTGCTTTTTAATATGCGTTATAATCAAATGTTTGTCGCTTTTTTGGTAGGCGGGATCTGACAAGAGGAAAGTGGGGGCTACGACTCCAGAATTCTGCGTTAAACCATATATTTTATTATCGACCAGTGGTACCACTGGACGGTCTGGTTAATAAGTGTTAGAATGGCTCCGGTTTCACCAGAGCGGCCGTATCATTTCTGGTAACAGATTTGAATTTTTGTCTACCCTGTAGATAAACGGGGTATGAATAGTGATACATATGGCCTAGTGTCGTGCTCCTCCTTTTCTCTGTTAGGTGACGCAAAGGAATTACTGTTCTATTGTTACCAGTGGGACACCTACTTGCCCGTTCACATATTTTTGGCAGTTTGTATCCTCTTGTCATGTCTTGCCTACATGTAAATTGCGGCCATGTTTCATCCATAAAGTTTTAATTTCAATTAAAGTTCCAATCTTTTATTAACATAAAATGTGGCACTATTGATTTGCCACGAGCTTTCATTTAACAACTTTTCATTCAATCTAAGTTATTTTGGCTATATTCAATTTGTAAAACAATTTTCCTATTTTTTTTTATAAAAATGATAAGGCTGTGCTATAAAAATATTTAAAAGCACCTTTTTTATTTATTTGCAGATTTTCATGCAAAATTAGGTACTTGTAAATACTTTTTATTTTTGTTGTTGCTGTCCAAACTTTTAATTGAATTTGACTTTTCAATCATTCAGTTTAAAAAAATCTCGTACGATTCTTCTACTTATCTAAAAATGTAACAATATTAAATAAGACATTTGGATTACTGTAAGGTTGACAAATCTATTGTTTCTTACACTTACAGAATGACGGATATTGTTAACAGAGCAGAATATGCTTACCCTTGCGGAAAACCTGATGTCACTCTCAGTTTCATTAGAGTTCACACTGTTGGTGCCTCGTTTTAAATGTTGTGATTTTATTTCTGTGCTTTGTAGCTGTCTAGTGTCATTGTTTTCTGTGTTCTCGATTTTGCCATGTCTTTGTACATGTACATCGAATTTTGTAAATTTTTCTCTTTTGATCCTTCGGTATTTTAATTTCATTATTCATGGATAGAGGTTGAGATCATAAATGTTCTTTGCCAGTGTTTACAAATAATAAATACATTTATCATGAGATTTTAAGAACAATGCTATCTTTAAAGTGAGTCGTTTTTTCTGATATAAATCAAAAGTTGAATATGAATCGTGTCAATAATGTTTCACGTTTGCTTCCTTCGAGCCTTCTTTTTTTCGCCACTTTTTATTGAATTTTATTTAAGCACCTGATACAGTTTCATTCTTTGAAAATAAATTCGTAATGATATAGCTTTACTACTGTTTTTTTTCATAATAGTTTATAAATGCAATAACTGCAAAATTAATTATTAGTTCATGCCGTAGTTTTGTTGTTGGTGTCCCAACTTTCCAATATATTTGACATTTTGCTTATTATATTAGATGTGTACGGATCATATGATTTATAAAAGGCAACAATAATGACGAAGACATTTTGATTACTTCAATGTTTAAAATTCTCTTGCCTCCCACTAAAGAAAAAAGGTCGAGATCCCAACTGTTCTTTGTAAATATTTACAAATAATAAATACCTTCATCGAGATATTGAAGAAGTGTGATGCCTTCATCGTGAGTCATGTTTTCTGATAACTCTGTTGATTACACACAAATGTATAATGTAAAAAGTGTCAATCTTGTAAATCCTTTTTTTTTTACTTTTCGTAATGTCTAATTGAACTGAAGTTAAGCATCTTCCAAAGTTTAGTTGTATTCATATCGCAAAGAAACTTTCCTGCTTTTTAAAATAGTAATAACATGACTTCACAAACTAAATAATTTTTATTTTCCATTAAAACTGTTTTATCTATTTTAAACACTGTATGTTCATACTGTTTTTTGCTGTACCCCATATCCATCAAAATATCTTTTTCCCAAAATCTTATTTGATTTGTATATATCGAATGCATTCTCAGAATACAACAATGAAGACTAAGGCATTTTTAATCATATGTTAACAAATATGATGTATCCCACTCATTGCAACATGTATGTTCATACTGTTTTTTGCTGTACCCAATATCCATCAAAATATCTTTTTCCCAAAATCTTATTTGATTTGTATATATCGAATGCATTCTCAGAATACAACAATAAAGACTAAGGCATTTTTAATCATATGTTAACAAATATGATGTATCCCACTCATTGCAACATGGTAGGTATCTCAAAAACCCTTCGTTAATATGGATAAATAAGAAACACCTTCATTATGAAATTTAAGAACAGTGGTATCTTCAAAGAGAGTACTGGCTTTTGATATGTCTGTCAAATATAATGTAAAATGTGTCAATTTTGCTTTGCCTAAAGCTTTCTTTTCACAATTTCAGTCAATTAAAGTCCATTCTTGCGTCGGTATTCGTTTGCCTATGTATTAAAAGTCAAGCATCTGACAAAGTTGAGTTAAATTAATTTTGCAAAACAACTTTCCAAAATTTTTGAAAAGAAATGGTAGGGCTTTACTTTAAAAAATACACTGCATCTTTTTTTATATATTTGTAGATTTGCATGCAAAAAAAGTTTTTGTAAATACCGAATTTTCGTTGTCGCTATACCAACTTTATATTAAATATGACTTTTTGATCATTTTGTATTTAAACTTTATAAATCATATGCTTGTTTTAGGGGCAACAATAACGACTCAGACTAAATGTTGACCGTGGTATCCTCCAAGTGAGTTGTCATTTCAGATAATTCTGTTAATGTGTCTATTTTGTTTTGCATCTGACTTTTTTCTTTTTGTAACTTTTCATTCAATTAAATTTAAAGTCTGACAAAAGTTAGTTTAATTCATTTTGTAAATGGTCTTTCCTACATTGTAAATTGTAATTACATGGCTTCACTATCACAAATTAACAAATCTGATGTATCCCCATAAAGATGGTTGAGATCTCTACTGGACTTCAAAATGCAGTACAACAATAAAAGAGTTGTTCCATTATTTGGTTTAATCATGTCTTTAAAGAGATGTTGTCTCATGTGCATTTACTCCATATCCTTTGATTGCTAATTCGTTAATATTGACAAATAATAAATACCTGCATCATGAGATTTAAGAACCGTAGTATCTTCAAAGCGAGTCGTGTTTTCTGATAATTCTATTAAGTATAATGTAAAATGTGTCTATTTCGCTTTTTTCATTACTTTTCATTGAATTTATGCCAGGTATCTGACGAGGTTTAAGTTATATTCATTTTAAATAATATTTTATTCGATATGATTAATGGGGTTTCTAAAGGAGGGTCATTGTAAGGCATATAAAACATCAAAAAAATGAATGAAGGTTGTGTTCGATGTACAAATTATTGAAACTCTTTTTCAAGTTTTATAGGAATATACATGCACTTATAAAGATCATGTTCGGTGTATGAAAAATTACAAACAAATTATAGATGATAAACGATTATAACGTATAACCCTTTGCCACTTTCATACTCGAGTGAGGTAAAGTGGATACTATAAAATAACAACATATAAGATGGAAAAATTGAATTTCAAAAAGACGAGATAATCAACAAGTTGCATTTTTTCAAAACTCTTTATGCCTTACTTTTAGTGTGACGGGTGTCGCTAGCGGGGCAGGACATGCTTACCCTTCCGGAGCACCTGATGTCACTCCCGGTTTTCATGGGAGTTCACACTATGAGTGCCTTAGTTCCTAATGTTATCTTTTTATTTCCGTGCGTTGTAGCTGTCTCACGTTCTTGTTTTGTCTATGTTTGTATCTGTTACCGTTTTTGCCATGTCTTTGGACTTCGATTTTTGTAGTCATCGCTTCCCTTGTTCCTTCGGTATTCTACTGCCGTTGTTTTATCAGTTCTCACGGATAAAATACGACACGCAAGATTAAAAAAACGTTAATCCCCTTCGATTATTTAATAGCAAGCTTTGCAGAAAAAGTAGTCTAAAACTGAAACTATAAAGTTAAAAAATGGTATCCCGACAAATTTTCATTGTCCATCGAAATAAATTAAAATCGCAATTTTTTGTTGTGCTAAATAAATACGAAACTATGAATACATTTATTGGACACTTCATGCATAATTTAAGGTGTATGGTATATGGTTTAAGGTACATGGTGTATTGTGTCATGGTTTATGGTATAATATGTTTTACTATAAAAGCACAGTAATGTATTTTGACGACATGCGAGCGTTAACGGAAAACAAAAAGATTCTAATGATTTTGAGATTTTAGCATAAATATTAGTCTTATATACCTAAGCCACACCATTCACTGCAAAGAGTATTTTTATCGTATACACTTACAATTAAAGTGGACAAGGTAGATACACCTCTATAAAAGTTGCATAAGACAAGACATATTTTGTTGAGAACCAAACTGAGTAAAACAAGAGGGGCAAGTGAGTCTATAAGGGGTATACCTTGAGTATGGGGACATAACTCTGTTTTATCCTTGAATAAATAAATAGAACGATCGCAATAGGTATAATTACAATTTTAAAATTGTAATATTTTTTTCCCACAACAGATAAATATTCCTTTTGTCATAAAAACCACCACCAAACATCCAGTTATCTAATATAACGAGAGGATTTACTTTCCATTTTTTGCAATGAAATCAAAAGATATGAAAATTGAAAAAAATGACATTTTTTGCAAGGGGGTAATTAAAGGCACACTAAATTCTGAATTTAGAAAAATTGAAATGGTAGATTTTAATTTAATGTTATTTTATCTTTACATACTAGTTTTATTTATATTCTCAGTTTTTGGTAAAAATTAAACGACTCAGTTTTATTACAAGAAGTGTTTTGATACTGATGAAAAAAGGGTAAAATTCTCAGCTTATACTATTCAGAACACTCACAAATGTCGGTTCAAACTATTAAAATTAACTATCATTTTACATACTTACTTTCCCATATGTTTATAACACAGAATCTAGCAGTTGAAATGATTTTATATCAAATACCAATTTGATTAGAGTTAATTCTATACACCAAAATCAAGTCTTGAACAGACCAAATAATATGATGAAACATGCTATCTTTGATGACCACAAGACAGAAAACGGGACAGTTAAAAATGGTTCCAAATTGCATATACTGAATATATTAAGAAAATTAAACGAGTGGAAAATTTTATGCTTACCCAGGTCTACCCCTTCATTAATCAGAAATTCTAAGAAAATTACATCAGATCTATATCAATGAATTTGAAAGTAAAGATTCTGCTGATACGCTGATACATTAATACAGTTTTACATTTTGTTTGTAAACTTAGATCATTTATTGTATATTGAATCAATCCTTCTTTTGAATTAACAAATCAATAGGGTATAAAACTTAATGAATATAAATAAAATTGTGTTATTGTGGACATTTTTTTATGAGTTAATATGAGTTATAAACTTAAAACGTTTTGAGACCACTACAGATGTAAACAAGTTATAAAAGTATTAACAAAACGCGACGAGGACAACGACGCAAATGACTTTTCCTAATTACTCCAACAGCAAAAGACGATTTTGCCATTGTGACGACATGGAAAAACACAACTATCCGCCGTCGACTAGTACATCAAGTTGGAAAAAAACAATGTTTGATTCTAATGTGATGTTAACAGTTCTATTTATGGCATAATTGGTGTTTTTATTTTATGGAAAACCAAATACAGGTAAGGTGACAATTACGGGCAACAACAGAACTCATCAATTCAAAAAATGTATCGAAATCGAAATAATTTACGGATACACGACTTTACAATCGTTTTACGAAGAGCTGGCCATTTAACAGCCGGAATAAGAGAAAATGACATATAAATGACCAACTTGGTGAAAAAAAATTATAAAATTATAAAACCTGAGTACCCAGTTTCCATATTCTGAAAATTTCACGTCTTTTTGATGAAATTTTCGAATGTTTTAAAGCTATATGTTTAGCGTCATTCCAAAAAGAAGGTAAAAAAAAACATTTTAGCGAATATTGGCGAATATTGAAAGTTAACAACAAGAATTACGCTTTCCCTTAGTGGTATCTCTTTGGTTATTTTTATTTAACACCCGGATTAAGAGAAAAAGACATATAATTGACCAGCTTGGTGTAAAAATATTATAAATAATAAAACCTGAGTACCCAGTTTCCATATTCTGAAAATTTCACACCTTTTTGGTGAAATTTTCGAAAGTTTTAAAGCTATATGTTTAGCGTCATTCCAAAAAGAAGGTAAAAAATACATTTTAGCGAATATTGGCGAATATTGAAAGTTAACAACAAGAATTACTCTTTACCTTAGTGGTATCTGTTTGGTTATTTTTCTTTAACACCCGGAATAAAATAAAATGACATATAAATGACCAGCTTGGTGTAAAACAATTATAAAATTATAAACTTGAGTACCCAGTTTCCATATTCTGAAAATTTCACGCCTTTTTTTGATGAAATTTTCGAATGTTTTAAAGCTAAATGTTGACCGTCATTCCAAAAAGAAGGTAAAAATACAGTTTAGCAAATATTTGCAAATGTTGAAAGTTAACAACAAGAATTACTCTTTCCATTAGTGGTATCTCCTTCGTTATTTTTGTATCATGATGACTCTAAATATGCATTTCTGCTATGAATTAATCCGGCTGGTTTTCTTTAGGTGAACATCCTGTGACTATATTTCTTTGACTGTAATGCATTTTCAAGGCTTTTTGAAGAAATTCTGCAGATCACGTTCGTTTTTGGATCGATAATTTGAGTGTTTCAAATCTTTGATTCTTTTCTACACTGAAGAGACATTAGCATCAGTTTTTTTCGAAGCGGTCATCAATCTATATACATTTTGTAATAAATACTTTATTCAAATACTTATGACCAATTCGGGTTGTAGGCCATCACATAAGAACATAAGATAACATAAAAGAGTTAATGTTTACAATATAAAACAGTTATTTGTCTCCCCTCCTCAGTTCTAATGACTGTTGCAAAAAAAGGAAACGACTGTTTTAATTTGTACAGAAGTTGTAGGATTAAGTATAATAATCAACTTTTTAACTGGTTAAGGGAATTAAAATTTAGCTGAGTTTTCATATAATATTCCAAAAGTTGCTTTCTACAAGATTGATTAATTAGAGAAGAAATGTTCCTCATTGAATAAAAGCAATTGAAATAAAGTTTGGGCTTGTATACCTTTAAATGACATATAGTTATTAAACTTACTGTATTGACATATAAAATTGTAGTCTCTGGAACAAAGGACGTCATCCCACTTATTATCACTAAGTTCAAATACAACACATTTCTGTACACTGCAGGGAATGGAAGCACCACAGTAATCATCTCCCCAGTTGGTATATTCCAATTTTTTGACTAAAAATATTGAAAATTATCAGACCCATTTAAAAAAACACAATATCTTTTTGACTTTGAGAAGATCCCTGTTGCTTAAACCCACACCTCCTTTCATCTCAAAAGCTATTTAGTCGCTGACAACACTGTCATGGTTGATTGAACCTTCATTTCAGATACAAAACCACCAGTTTTTACATTTCTTCACACTGCTAGTGTTTTAGTTTTGTGACGTTCTTGTTCTTTTTTGTTTATTTGTTTTGTCTTTGTCATACTGTCTCAATTCGTGTTGCTGTAAATTGCCGAGATTTTGGATTTAATTATGATTTTAGAATTTCCCCCTTTCCTCGGTCTTGCTTCGGTATTCGTTTGCCGATGTATGGTACAATTAAAGAAGAAAAGGTAACAGGAATTACTTACAATGGCTGAAAATTACAATTACATGCCACAATCTACCATGGAACCGCACAAAAAAACCAAAAGACAAATAACAACAACGATAGCAACTTCGGATAGCAGGAGCTAGCGGTAGGGTTTATCCGGTTTATGGGTCCTCAAACCTCCCCCTTTCTCTTTCCTGTTTCCCTCTGGTATAATAAACGAACAAATAAAACCCAATGTATGTAGACTTCAAACTCCAATACTGTCATCTTGAGAAGGAACAAATAAGACAAAACTTAGAACGATTGGCCAAGAATTGCACGCCGCTAAATTACCTGCTAGCTAAAAGAGCCCAATCTGCTGATAAAACACTGTCGCATCACGGAATAAAAATCAATTTAAAACTTCCCGAAGGGTTTGGTAAGAATCATCATGGATTTCAGTAGGCATTGGCAGTATAGGTAAGAGGCCAGTATATCTTTTAAAAACTTCAGGTCATTGGATCCCAAAGCCAATTTCACACACTCATGAAAAATATCAAGTCAATATCCTCTATTACGCAAAGAATGAAAGTTGTAAGTGTAAGTTGCGTCCCAGTTTTTTGGATTTTTTAATCAGTTTTTAACATTTTAATAATATTTCCGTATGAAAGAGGGAGCAAAAAAATGCCCTTAGTAGTAAGCTGTTGGCGGCTCGCATCATATTTAGATATCAAATGTTCATATCATCTATAAGATTTCTGAAATGTGTCTTTCAAATTATGAAATCTGTAACCTTGCTTCATTTCTTGTGGGTAAATGGGGTCGATATAGCCTTAAAAGTAGGCATTGTCAATAGAAGGGATATCGTCGATATACCTGTTGTTATCTTTGAAAATTGATACAATTTGATCTCTGATTTGTACGATTCCTATCTGTAGTTTTTTTTAAATACCGAACAGAAAAAGATCTGCAATAAGAGGTGCACAGTTTGCACCCAATGGAATTCAAATGACCTGTTGATAAATAATGTTGCCAAATCGAACAAAAATTCTACTAAATTCAGTACCCCGGAATAAAATTCTTATACCAAGCAAACGACAGAAGAATATCAAAGAAACAAAGCACAAGATTACACATATCAAAATTAAGTGACAAGGCAAAAGCAAGAACACCAGATTAAGGAGGCAAAACATTACCGGCAACAAACACTACATACACAACACATTAATGGTTTTAAAAATCGTTTTATAGCTTACCGGTCAATGCAATTTCTAATCCGTAGACAAAATCAATTAAAATCTATTGTAGGTGTTATTTCCCAAACCCTCAAACAGTGCAGAGATAAAAATTTAGAAAGCTGTAAATTTCTTTGATATTCAGATTGGTACCTCAAAAATCCCTAACGGAGAGAAAATTGAAATTCAACGGAATGATATACAAGACAACAAAAAAATAAAACGCTAACAGTGTGAACCCGCATAAAAAAGCGACGGTATCATTAGGTGTTAATTGTTAATCTACCGGATTTAACCTTACTACCGGATTTAAAATTTTCGACACGGCGGATGTCTTAAAAGAAGCAGGAGATGCTAACTTACCGGTGCACCTAATCTCATCCATTGTTTTTTATTGGGTCCGTGCTGTTCATCTGTGTGTGTGTGTCTTTTTCTTTCTCTACCATACCCATGTTAAGACTCTGTTTCTTATGTTTTTCCGATGTTGCCATTGTTCTTGGATTATTCGTTTAGGATTGACGGTTCGGTTCTCCCTTACTTTACTAAAGGCCTACAGCACTGTCACATTGTCAGTGGGTGGGTCCTCAGTTTTGTGTTTTTGCTTTTTAAAAAAGTCAGTGTATGGACTACAAGCTCTACAATAACAAATTAGCTGTGACATATACACTCCATATGCTGGAGAGGTATGTGAATTACTGCTGGGAAGGGAAAGTGAAAGTCATCAATGTATAAGAAAAACTCAAGGTATGAAACGGATTTAGTGTAACGGTTGTCTCTTTAATTTCCAGTTCAATGGAGTATATCGGAAATTAATATTCTTTAAATCTTAGATTATTTTGGGAAAGTACATTGTCTATTTAACTGAAGCTAAAATTAAAAGACTGGGCTAGTTGATTTTGTTTTTGTAGTATGAGCCCTTGCAAAACATTGCTTCATACGAATACAGGAAAGGTTTGTTTTAAGTGGTGCACCATTCGTTCCCATAGGAAGCCCCATAGTCTCTCATATGTTGAATAACATGTTCTCCGGAACCACATACAAAAATTATTGTCAATCAGAAATGCAAGCATCTGCAGCACGTCATTTGCACTGTATTTCTTGCTTGACTAGAATGGTTCTTAACAAAATGTTAACATATTTATGATTTGAAAAATTAATTTGTCTAGAGGTAACAATTGAATAAACCTGACTAATATATTAACGATAAAAAAACTGCTCCATATAATGATAACTCCGTTTTTTCTCACGAGAACAATGAATGAATCTTGCTTATTTCTCTTTGCAAATACAAAGTGTGCCATTGAGCAACAGACCCTTGAGGTCTGCCGTCTGTAGAAAGTAATATCTTCAATACTGGGTTTATAATTTTAATAATTCCGATGATCTCCTTGATCAGCTCGCCTCAAACAGTCTCGCATACTGCAAAAGCATTCAAACGAGATCTTTGTATGCAAAAGGTACGTGCTATCATTGATAGTCTGGAGTTCTCACAGACTTACTGAGGAGTTTTTAACGTCCTTGACTAACTTTGTAGTTATATATATCAAACTATATATTTCTTTGTGCCAGAAACAGAATTCCATAAAATCAATGATTTGTTATATAAATCTGATATCTGAATTTGAAACAAAGGGAAATGCCTATAAATTTTCCTATTCAACTATTTTTGGAATGGTAACTGATTAAGGTAGATAGACACTGTTGCGCTGCGCAATGCAATCGCGCATAAGAAAAGTAAAGAGTCGGGTACGGGGTAGGTTTGATTTTCGGGCCGGAACAGTAATTTGACGGCTTTTCCTTTGTGACGTCACAATGGAATGAAAAATATGAAACGTCATATTTCGTTTACTTTGCCGCGAATTAACTCCCTTTTCCCGAAAATAATGTTTCATCCGGAAACTTTGCAAAATATCTCCGTTAAAAGCATGGTGACATATTCATTTTATAATTGTAACCAATAAATTACATCATAAACTATCTGTTCACAAAAATACACCGAATTCTCATGGATAAAAAGTTCATTTCTGTTAAGCTAAAAATTGCCTTTCCATATTTTCCCCGTGCATTCTTTGTAAACTTCGGTGAAAAAATGGCTAAAAATGAGCAAACTTTGATCTCAATTCTAGAAAAAACAAGAATGGTGACCCATACTTTTTATTACAGATTTCGGGATGGTAGGATTTATTCTTCAGTTGTGCCGACTTACAGCAAAATCCCATGGATATGAATATTACTGTCTATCTACCTTAAGCGTTCCAGATTTTTTATTTTTGGGGGGAGATAATAAGGTAAATATTGAAACATTTGCGTTTGTAGTGACTGAAACATAGTCTCATACTCTTCATATATAACGCTTACACGTTTGGGTTATTGTTGAAACAGCGATCTGGCCAATAAAATTCGTTTTCAGTACTATTAATATTCGCTTATATATTGACTTCATTTAGTGTTGTCCAAATTTCATTTTATAGGATTAATAAGTAATAATAATATTTAAAATTGTGAAATTCAATCCACTGTAAAAATTGAAATTCAAATTTTTGTTATAGTAAGTAAAAATACCAACAATTGTTCCATCTCCAGGGTTTCAGACCATCAACTCTGAACGCTCCAATATAAAATCCGTCCCATTTCCATGCAAGCTCATTCTGAATTGTATTCGCAAGGAAATCCTCTGTTTCTGAGTTCCATATTTCTACTAAGTATCCACCATTCCTGGCACAATAAGCATGAGCTCCTTTATGACCAGATTCACCTTCTATAAATTCATAACAGTTGTCTCCAAATTCTTTAACATTTTGAACGTCACCACTGTTAAACGGACATAATTTCACATACATACCTAATAAGGAACATTAAGCTGGTAATAATTGTTACTTATTTGGATTTAAATGTCTCTTATTTCTAGCAATTTGAAGTAGCGCCTGACCGATGAGATAGAAATAGTTCTCATCTCTAGAGAGAGAATAAATCACGTGAAATTTTCCGCCAAATTTATTCGGAACATAATCCTCAGTGTTTTACATTTAAGAGAAATATTTTCTGCAACTGAAACACATTCATTATGACATTTATCATATCATTTTACGAGAGGATATGGAGTAAATGAACATGAGATCATAACACATATGTTTACTCCACCTGCAATAATTTTAATGAGCTGTATGGCCATTTCGGAAATTTATTCCTCATCAGCAGCACTAGACCCCAAAGATAGGAAACCCATAATTTCACAAAATGTTTAAATGCATAAAACCAAACGAAATCTGAATAATCAATTATATCAAATATAGCTAAGGACAAACTACGATGGTGGGAGTTAATCCTTCGGTTTTAGAATTTACATAAATTTTGATAATAGTAATTGAACAAAGTGTACAAATGAGATATTATCTCATGTACAAGTACACCATATCTAAGAAAAATAAAGAGCATACATCTCATGTTTAATAAATTTACAAATGTTTAATAACTCTGCAAGCCTCGTATTCAAACATTTGCAAACTTTATTTCACTCGATGTGAGAAATTCCATAATCCACTTAGTTCTCGATGTAGAAATCATATCTACAAAACAGAATAGTGAGGTTGTATTTCTTAATAAACTGACAAAATAACTACAACTTACCGATTTTCCTGTTGCCAAATTATGGTAATAACAAAATTAACAATCAGAAATTCAAAGGCTAAAAGACAAATCAAGTGCAAAAACACCGAACAAATGGACAAATTATCAACTGCAATGGCCCTGACTTGGTATATGGCGTAAAAAACTCCCTTTAAGATAGTAGACCTATGTTAAGGGAGATAACTCTTTAAAATCATATTAACTTTTGCTTTAACCAATTTTAGAAATATTTTCTAAGCGTTTAAGTAATGTAGATGATTTTAACTCTTTTTCATATAAATGCTTACAAAGTATCAATAAAACTGCCTGTTTCAAACTTTTAACTGATTTGAATAGTTATCTCTCTTAACCTGGGTCTACTACCTTAAATTGTGGCGGTGTCAAGTAGAACTCAACAGCAATTCATTTTAAAAAGAAGTAGGCATCGGCAAAAAAATTTATCCCAATACTAAATAAAAATGAATCTTGAATCACATTTTTTTTTTTTACAGGGGCTAGATATCTATCTTAGTGTAGAATTTTTTATATATACATTTTGTCCGTTTTCAACAAAACCAAAAGTGACCTTTTTTAAAAATTTTTAGAAAACAAGTAATAAGAGAAATATTTATAATTTTAATCACTGAATACTTTTTCAATTGTTACATTTCTGTGAATCAGTAACATTTTGTAATCATTTTCTAAGATAGCATCATTGTTCGAAGACTTGTGCAGTTCCTTGACGGTTTGTGGCTTGTTTTCTAAGATAGCATCTTAAAGACCTGTGTCCTGGTGGGGTATGGCATTTGATTGTTATTTTCGATTATAGCAAATGTTTCCTACTATTTTTTTTGTTCTTTCATAACAAAATACAGAATTTACTGTAAGTTACATACAAGCTAAATGTATAATAAAAAGATATTGGTATAACGAATACATACCATACTGACATATGTAATAGTTAATGTCTACTGTGGCCACGTCGTACCATTTGTGATTGTTAAAATCCAATACAGCATTGTTTTGTACGCACATGAGATCAAACACCAGAGTACATACTCCTTGGTCATCCGCCCAGTTACTGTATGATATCTCATTATCTTATAAATTACAAAATACCGAAGTTACACTAAATTTAGCTTCTGCATATGGTAATTTCTACATACAGCTAGCTAATATTAACAAATTACCATTTCATAACAAATTACCGGTTTTTGACTTTACCCTTGATTGACCCACTGACAGTGTGATGGGTGCTGTATACAGAGCAGGACATGCTTACCCTTCCCGAGCACCTGATGTCACACTTGCTTTTTCAGAGATCACACTATTAGTGCTTTAGCTTTTGTCTTTGGTCTTCCGTCTTCTGGTGTTCTTGCTTTTGCCTTGTTAATGGACTTTGATTGGTGTAATCAGGCGCTTTTTTCCTTCGGTGTTCTACTGCCGTTGTTCTCTAGAGACAACCTTGTATCCTTGTACATGTTGTATAGAAAGGGTCATCAGCCCAGTTATTCACTATCTAATAAATAACAAAATACCGATGTTACAGTTAATTTAGCTTCTGTTTCTGCATTTCTACATACAGCTAGCTAATATAAACAAATTACCATTAAATAACAAAACAATGAAACAAAAAGTCATATGTAATCGAAATTATCTTTAATTGAAATGTTATTTGCAGAAGAATTTAGGGATAATCTAGAACACGGTATAATAGTCAATAAATTTAGTAATTCGGCCGGACAACGTCTATTTCCGTCACTTCGTTACATTTTAAGCACGGTCTGTCCTGACTCAAGGGTACTACCTTTTTTAATCAACTCTACTTACAACTTTTAATCAAGAGATACTTAACGCTGCAGTATTTCTTTTCAAATGTAATGAGCACGAGAACCTTTTCATTTGATTGCATTTTATTTTATTTCTTTCAGAATGTAACGACTACTTACACTGTAACTTTGTTACAATATTTTGTTAGTGGGTCTGGTGTAAAGAACTTCGCACGCATCTTTAAAACAAGTTAGTTAAAACTTTTTAAGAAGTTATGTAAACATTGAACATGTGCAACTCCTATTTTTTGTTTTTTGTCAATATTCTATATGCACAGTTGCATCTCGTGTAATCAACTCTCCTCATTGTATAAACAGATTTCTGAAACTAAGAGGCCGTTTCATATGTTTCGAACATCTACATCTCCTATTTTATGATTCCATTGTCTGATTTTGTCACGATTTCATCTTAGTGTGTACCCAGAAATTTTTCAAAAATATTTTCTGCTCGTGGTAACATTGACAGTGACAAAAGAAGTATTGTTTAATTTCATTTAAATAGCGATATCTTGATGCATGTAAGTAAGGATTTCTATTATTAACAATACAGCCGTTGGATCTCTTTATAGGTATGTTTTTAACATTTCTGAAGGTTCTATAATTTTATTCGTCTAATGATTTTTGCATAAAAAACGCTTAAAAGTTTCTTTGTCTTACACAAATCAAGACCCTCTTAGTACTAGATTAAACTTGTTAAAGTAGATTCAGATACGTCAAGATTATTTCAGTATTAAATTAGACTGGTCAAAACAGATCGAGACATTTCCAGTACAGGTTCAGACTGTCCGAGACAGGTCGAGACTTTTCCAGTACATGTTCGTACTGGTGAAGACAGATCGAGACTTTTTCAGTATAGGTCCAGACTGGTCGAGACGTGACACTTTCAGTAACAGTTAAGACCTGTCGAGACAGGTCGAGACTCAGTATACATTTTGTTTTATCAACTCATCTCACATTAAAGTGTGCTCAAGTAGGCTCTTAGCGGGGGTATTTATAGTCCGTCAAAACAAATTCTAGTTGAATTTGCCGAAAAATATTATCCATTTCCCACTAAAATGTTTGTTTCTTTAACCACAAAAAATATCTCCCTTAATCACAAGGAGATTTACAGTTTTAAGTCAATGAATTGCTTAAGAGTATCTTTCTTTAATTCCAAAGCATTAGAAAATTCTTACAATTATTTCACATGATAGACTAGCAGATGTCAAGTTTTCAGAGTTCCCTATTTATTCTTTGTTAAAGTGCATAAAACGCGCCGAATCGGTCTGTTTTTAATAGTGTGATTACAGAAGAATGTGATTGTAGACGAAAACAAGTCATACTTATCTTATTAAGGGACATTTCAGTTTAAGACTACGAATTTCCGAAATGGCCATCAGCTCATTAAAATTATTGCAGTTGGAGTTAACATATGTGTTATGGTCTCATGTTCATTAAGTCCATATCCTTTCGTAAAATACGAAATATCAAATAGGAGAAAAATACGTCTAACATTCTTATTAGGCTCGGTTTACCATCTGAAAGGGAATTGTTTATGTTACATTCCTGATGTGACAGTCTAAATTCCCAAAACAAATTTCAATTGTAACAAATTTAAAATCATAATGTATAAGAAAGAAAATTTAGCCATTTAAAGTAGTCACGAAAATAAAAGAAATGGCGCAAATATATCGGCATCTGTGATACAGTCAACAACAAATGCAAGTGGAGAAACATTGAAATAATGTCCTGGCATGACATAGTCCTGTTTAAATTTTATGCAAATGACACTGTACTTACCATGTGGCCCATACCAGGGACCTCTTCCTGTATTTTTCCATGCCCCGATATAAGCATACTTCCAGTCCCATCTTAACTCTATTTTAACAGTGTGTATCAAGAAGTCTTGTGTTTCCTTATTAACAATGTCAACTAAAATTGCATCTTTTGCTCGGCAATAATAGTTGGCGACATCATACGTTACTTTGGTGTCTATAAATTCGTAACAAATTCCGTCAAACACTCGTACAATATGGTCATTACCAGCTATTTCTTCACATGGAAGTTTCATTTGTACAGTACCTAAAATATATAACTGTTATCTTCTAATGAAATTCCCCAAAACATTTAAAGAATCTTCAAATTATGTAAGCCTTGTACCCAAAATTTGATTGAGTTCGATGCAATTTACATCTTATTATTCTATAAATATATAAAACAGATCACTATGTAGATATGACAAATTAGCTAAGCTAGAAACTTAATCTATTTGAGTTCTTTCTTCTGGAAAAAAACTCCCGAAACAGAATCATGATCATGATTCAAGGACATAAAAAAACAAAAAGATATATGAAATAGTCTATTAACCAGTGTATGATATCTTGAGCAACAAATAATAAAAGATTAAGTGGTGCGAACCTAAATTGGGAGTATCAAAAAGGGTATTATGTAATTTCAAATATCACCCAATCACCATTACCAAATTGTTTTTCGGGTACACATATCTGTATCATGTATTAACTTCCAGAGCGACAAGGACATCAACCTCTTAATATTTGAGAAATTCATTTTCGGAATGAAAAGTTAGTTTGGCGCACATTCGCCACTTTTATTAAAGTAATTAAAATTTAACGCATATTTCATGTGTAGACAGTCCAAATGAGTCTAGGTTTGTGCAAAAAACATTCATCAATATGATAAACGAAAACATTGGCTTAAAACCAAACCAAACCAAACCATGCGTAATTCACTTTCTAGTTTTATTACAGATTTCTTACATTTTAACAACAGACGAAATCAGACGTAATATCCTTATGGGGGATCCATAATTTTTATATGTAAATGTTATTACCGATCCTAAATTATAAGCAGCTTGAGGAATATCAAAATACCAAGATTACTGTGAATTAGTTTCTGAATATCAACATTTCCACAACTTATGGCTCTTCAGTGCAGATCAAATCAAAATATTTTGAAATCCATAAACCGAAATGAATGAATTTCATGCCTGTACGGTGGATAAAAATTAAAATACGCGATTAAGTTTTAACATTGTTGTATTTGTATAATGACAAAATCAGGAATTTGAATGCACCAAAGATATTGAAAACAATGATAACATTGTTTTTTTTTAGTTGACTTATATTTCTTTAGCTAATATTATATACCATGGTTAATTTACCACTCATTACACAACAATAAAAACAAATATAAGTCATTTGTTCAGAGAACAAATGTAGGTCTACCCGAAGAAAATTTTTAGCAAAGTCTCGTAATATGTGTTTTGGCTTGATTAAACAAGAAAAATTTTCTTCATTACATGTCATCAGCCATCTCTTACAGTTTACGAGTTAAATCATTGAACAAAAAAATTTAAATCGTTAACAAAGTTGTATTTTGTAAAACTGAACATTTTCCCCATAACATGTCATTAGCCATCTCTTTCGGTTTACTAGTTAAATCATTTATCACGAAAAAAATATATGGTTGCTAAGGATTTCATTGTGTTGCTAAGGACTTTGAACTTTGATTTTAATGTGATATTGTAGGTAATATAAAGCCGAACATTTTCGCAATTCAAAGTTTTTTTCTATCTCTTACAGTTTTTGAGATATAAGCAAGAAACCTCAATTTTGGACCCGGAAAACAGCTTTCGTATCCTAAGTCCATAACGCTTGGTCCAATAATTTTTGACCCAATATATTAAATGTAGATCTTGATAAAATACACATTTTGTAGATCTTGATAAAATACACATTTTTTTCTTACATGTTATCAACTATCTATCACAGTTTCCAAGATGTACTATAAAAATATATGGTTGCTAAGAATTTCATTATGTTGCTAAGGACTTGGAATTTTTTCCTTGATGTCATTTTATAGGTCATATTAAACTGAACATTTTTGCCTTTTAAGTTTCTGTCTATCTCTTAGTGTTTCTGAGATATAAGCAAAAAAACCTCTATTTCGGACCCCGAAAAACAGTTTACTGACCCTAGGTCCACAGCGGTTGGTCCAAAAATTTTGGACTCATTTCCTCTTTACAACATTACGAAACTTTTTGCCTATGGTTGCTAAGGACTTTTATGGCAAATAACGTTGTTGCTAAGGACCTTGACCTTTGACCTTGACCCCATTTTGTCGGCCATATTATGCTGAACAATTTATCTTCTTTATAGTTTCTTCTCATCTTTAATAGTTTTTGAGATATAGGCAAAAAACTCTAAAATCGGACCCCGAGAAATGGTTTTTGGGCCATAGGTCCAAAACGAATGGTCCAATCATTTTGGACCCCCAGTGTCAAATGTAGACCTCAATGAGACAAACATTCTCTCAAATACATTTGATCATCTATCTCTTACAGTTTACGAGTTAAAGCGATAACAAGGCA